>JASANB010002764.1:0-17465 GCA_030248155.1 Sabatieria punctata
CTTTCAAGATTTTACACCCCCGCCCCTTTCCGAGATCCTGGATACGCCACTGCAAACATAGTAGTCTGGGTTTCAGCTTCCGCAATTCGAATATGTCAACAGGAGCGTCAAATCTATTTATTATAAACTGATAACAAAATTACAAGAAAATCATTGGCTCATTGAAAATCATTACAAGTAATTTTGACATGCAGAATCGATTTCTACACTACAAATAGTCTAGAACAACTATATTAGGCAGAAAATCGAAACTGTCACATTATGCAGTAAAAACCAAAACATAGAATTTTTTCCACTTACAAGCAAAACATTGTCTATACCTAATTTTGGCATGCGGAATCGATTTCTCCACAGAAAAATAGGCTAGCACAACTAAAATACCAGATATTCTGCAAAAAACGAAAATTTCATTTTTTGGCAATATGCCACTTTTCCCAAAAAAAATTTTGTGTGCAATAAATAGCCAATTAGTTAGTCCAAATGGTGTGCAAAAGCAAATTGAAAACTTCCATGCCTTGTAGCGACAGTAGCCGAAAAACTGATTTGAGCACTTCCAGTTTGGAGCGTCGATTCTAGATTATGGAGAAGGCTAGGCGGTTACAAACAACAGTTACGGTAGCACAACACTTCCTCTACAAATGTTTAAGGTTTGGGCCCTCTAGGCCTAAGGGTTCAAGAGAAATGACCATTTCCGTAAACGCCCGAAAATCGTGGCCTGGGCGTTTTCCCACTTTTCTAGCCCAGTAGTGGGTAAATCCCGGAGATACTTCGGTTTTAAACATTCCATGTGTAGGACTTTCAAATGAGCCAATAAAAAGTGGGGGTCAGATTTGGCCGTCTGCCGCCCTCCTGAAGAAAACCGTACCGCTCTTGTATAAAATGGCTCTTAACTTGCTATTTGTTATTAACTTGCTGGGAAATTCCCAAGCTCCAAAATTCACAACAAATTCGCAAAAAGCGAATTATACCCCATTTCAATTCCCAGGTCTGCGAATCAAGGACATATTTCATCATCATTGGCTTTTTCCTTGGGAATTCATGAGATTCGCAAATTCCCAAATGTACTCCATATGGGGTATGGTCATTTTGGGGGTGAACTCCATTTACAGTCAGTCTTCTACCAATCCTCTATTCTGTTTCTTTCAGCTGTTCCCTTTGGCTTTCTGATCAGTGGTGGTCGGGATGGTGAAGCAGAGAGATCGATGGAAGTGTATTACCCAGACAATCCAGACAAAAACTCTCTGCTCAACGTTCGACTGCCTCAGACCAGACGATGGCACACTTCTGAGTTCTTGAATGGAACTGTCTACATCATCGGAGGTAGACCTAATCAGGCCCTCCATGACAGGACCGAATGTTATGAGTTTTCGTGCTGGGACCCTAACCGGGAAGACTTGTTACCGGTAAAAAGTGCGCCAAATTCAAATCACTCAAGTACTGGCACCTTCTACTGAACCTAAATCGTCTTCAGCCTCCAGGCCACCTCTGCCATTTGCTCCCTTCCAGATCGTACCAGAACAGAACCACTTCGATCATCCAGCCCGCCACTCACGATTCGCATCTCATCCATCTTCGACGAAGTACTATCCCGAGAATCGGCCGATTCAGAGTGGAAGAAGGTGAAGCTGCCGATTTTCCTTCATCTTACCATTGTTTTAAGTCTTCTAGCTTCCATACTGCTCCGATATGGTCTCTCCTTCCAGACACACCACTTCGATCCACTTCAAATCGCCCCGCCGAAGTACTATCCCGAGAATCGGCCGATTTGGAGTGGAAGAAGGTGAAGCTGCCGATTTTCCATAATCTTACCACTATTTTAAGTCTTCTACCTCCCATACTGCTTCGATATGCTCTCTCATTCCCGACACACTACTTCGATCCACTTCAAATCGCCCCGCCGAAGTACTATCCCGAGAATCGGCCGATTTGGAGTGGGAGAAGGTGAAGCTGCCGATTTTCCTTCATCTTACCATTGTTTTAAGTCTTCTAGCTCCCATACTGCTTCGATATGCTCTCTCATTCCAGACACACCACTTCGATCCACTTCAAATCGCCCCGCCGAAGTACTGTCCCGAGAATCGGCCGATTCGGAGTGGAAGAAGGTAAAGCTGCCGATTTTCCTTCATCTTACCATTGTTTTAAATCTTCTAGCTTCCATACTGCTTCGATATGCTCTCTCCTTCCAGACACACCACTTCCATCCACTTCAAATCGCCCCGCCGAAGTACTATCCCGAGAATCGGCCGATTTGGAGTGGAAGAAGGTGAAGCTGCCGATTTTCCTTCATCTTACCATTGTTTTAGGTCTTCTAGCTTCCATACTGCTTCGATATGCTCTCTCCTTCCAGACACCACTTCCATCCACTTCAAATCGCCCCGCCGAAGTACTATCCCGTGAATCGGCCGATTCGGAGTGGAAGAAGGTGAAATTGCTGATTTTCCTTCATTGTACCATTGTTTTAAGTCTTGTAGCTTCTGTACTCTCATATCCGGACTTTTCTTTAAGATACTTTTAATTTAGCTATAAAAACTCCTATGTTAGGAAGCAGTGTTACAAAGTTATACAATTTGCATCAGATATGCTTACTGCAGCATCCTATCCAATCGGGACCATCATATTCAGACTTAGCTAAACGAGAGCTTTTGATTGAGTACCTACATGCCTATGTTACGACGCAGCGTCGAAAAGTTAGAAAATTTGCATAATAAATTTGCATATTCAAAATGACAATATGCAAATTTTTGCATATTTTAACGCTGCGTCGTAACATAGGCATGTAGGTACTCAATCAAAAGCTCTCGTTATGTGATGGTTTCGTTTGGATCCGATGCTGTATTAAGAGTCGTTCTCTGGTCAGATCGAGTTTGAGTATTCAGACCCAAAATTGAAACTTTGGCCTAGAGAGCTGTAAGTTGGTACACTAAAACATATCGATAGGTTATGTAACCACCGCAAAGGATTTCCCGATTTGACGCTCCAGTCCCGAGATACAGCCGTCTGAAAATCGGCTCGCTTAACCATGGGACAAAAATCTCGAACTTGAATTTCTTTCCTGCTAAAAATAGTTGGGACCTAGAATTTGGGGATTTTACGTAACTTTTAGAGTACTTTAAGAATTTTGGGTCGGTTTTCGATTTTGACGAAAAAAAATTTTTTCGACCCCTTCCCGCCCATACATGTAGCTGGGTTTTCGGCTGGGGGGGAATTTTTCTGATCCAAAATAGGGTTTTAGGGCTATGCCCAAAGGGGGCTTCAGCGACCTTTTTTTGGTGTCCAAAAGTGGGTTTCAGCGACCTTTTTTTGGGCTCAAAACAGGGTTTTGAGGACTAAAAATGGGGTAAAAAAGTGCAAAAATACCGTTTAAAACGCTCTTTTTGCTTTAAAACGTGGAAAAAACCTTATTTTTTATTTAAAATGTGCAAAAAAAGCTAATTTTGCTTTAGAACGTGCAAAAAACCCATTTTATTCGACATAATACAGTTAAACTGCATTTCTGGAACCTTCTTTAGAAATTTTTAAACCCAAATTAGGGTTCCGGAACCCTATTTTGGCCCTCCAGAAACCCAAATTAGGGTTTCAGTAGCCGAAATTACGGTTCTGGAACCCAAATTAGGGTTCCAGGTGTCTCCAGACCTGGTCGTTCACTTCTTTCCTCCCTCCTTTTTCGAGCCTGAACAATCTGGAATGGCAAGCGAGCAGGGCGCCCCAGGAAAAGCTCGCTAGGACTCTTCTGATCAGGCTGAGAAGAGGTAGCACGGAAATGAGCCAGCAGATCGATCAGACCTTTGTAGAATGGCAGATTCGCAGCAGTGAAGGTTTGTACACCATGCTTGATGTAGCAATTGAATGATTCAACAAAAGAATTCTGCTGTGGAGTGTAGACCGGTGTCATCTCATGCAGAATGTCTCTCTGATGCACAAAATCGGCGAACTGATGACTAGCAAACTGTGGCCCATTGTCAGAGATGATCTTGGATGGATTCCCATAGCGCGAGAACAACTCTGCAAGCCATCGGGTGATGCTAGCAGTAGTGATGTTGTCAGTGCACAGAATCTCCGGGAATCGGCTGTAATTATCCACAACTACAGCAAGGTACTGTTGATGTGCAGGAGCATTCTCAAATGGCCCCGTGATGTCGATACTGATCTCCTCCCATGGCTTGTCAGGCACATGGAGGTGCATGGTAGGCATCTGCAGCTTGGGAGTAGACTTTGAAGAATCCTGGCATGGGACACAGTGCTTGACGAACAGTTCCATCTCTGAGTCCATGCCTGGCCACCAGTAGGTTTCACATAGCTTGCGCTTGAATCGCACAATGCCAGGGTGTCCTGAGTGAGCCAGATTGAGCAAACATCGGCGCAGTGAGGAAGGAACAACCAAACGTTGCTCTGCTCCTCTGGTGAGACAGCTACCAAAAGCTATCTGAAGGTCCTGATGTAGCTTGTAGTAAGGTTGCAAGTCAGGAGGAACTTTCTGGCGTGATTGTGGCCAACCATGATGAACAAACTTGTAGACTTGCTGTAGTACTGGGTCTTCCTTGGTGTGCTTGCAGAACACAGCGACTGACAAGCCATCTGCAGTGACCTGTGCCACTCGGATGGCCTCAGCATCAGGGTGTCCGATTCTGGAAAGAGCATCTGGACCAATGTTGTCCTGACCATTGACATGCTGCACAGTGTAGTCAAATTCGGCCAGCCTTTCCAACCAGCGACCAAATTTCGATGATTTGCGTCTGTCTGGACAAGCAGTGAGCAGAGATTTCAGAGCTGAGTGGTCAGTGCGTAGTGTGAAATGACGACCAAGTAGAAACTTCTCCCAGTACTCACAGAAGTACATGGCTGCATAGGCTTCTCGCTCATTCGCAGCCCAGTTGCGCTTGGTTGTATCTAGTGTGTGGTGTCCAAATGCGATTGGAATCTCCTTGCCGTTTTGCAGTTGAGATAGCACACCACCAATGCCAACCAACGAGGCGTCAGTAGAAAGGAATGTTGGGCACTCGGGATCGAAGATACCCAACTTCAGGTCTTGCCGAACCATCATCTTCAGCTTGTCAAATGACCGCTGACATTGTTCCGTCCATTGGAACTTGACTTTTGCTCTGGTCAAAGCTCAGAGCGGCTCTGCCAAATCAGCGAACTTCGGCAAGAAGTCTGAGTAGTAGTTGAGCATACCCAGGAAACTCAACACCTCTTTTGTAGTTTTAGGCGTGGGCATCTCTGTGATGGGCTGTAGGTTCTTCGGATCTGGCTTCAGACTGCCAGAACTGATGATGTCACCCAGGAAAGTGACTGACTGCACTGCAATGACACATTTGTCCATGTTCAGCCTGAGATTGACTTCATCCAGACGCTGAAGAACTGCCTGTAAATTGGCATCGTGTTCCTCTCTGGTCACACCATAGATAAAGGATGTCATCAAAGTAGGCATCACAGTTTGTCAACCCAGCCAGTGTCTGCGAGACAAGTTGCTGGAAAACTGCGGCAGAATCCATTGGGCATTGCCCGCGTGGGTTCGAATCCCACCTGCGTCGCCAGTTGGTGTATTGGCAAGTTCGTGTTGCCCACCAGTGAGTGTGTAGATGGCCAATGAGTGGCGGCTATGGCAGAGAGAAGTCGGACCAGTAGATGAATATCTTTACCGGCGCACAACAGTAAATAATACAACGCCGAGGCGATCGTAATAACCACACGTAGGCAGGCACAATAGCAGACTGACACACTATAATAGCGCAGGCGGCGCTTCCAGTTTACAACGCAGGCGCAATCACAGATAAGAGCAGTATTCTAATTGTGCGCCTGCTAACGGCATGTATCACACCTACGCTATACACTATGGTGTATGACCGACATATCAAAATCTGCAACAGTTATCCTCTGTTTGAAGACCAAAAATGTTCAGTAAGCAAGACTACTAGTCCATGTTTGTCAATTATTGGTGCACCTGTAGCTTGTCTATTAGCTTGGTTCGGCTGGCGCTAGCATTGAAGAACAACAACAATAACAACTTTATACAACGCACATGTACACCAGAGCAAGCCAGTGATAACCAAATACGGTTAGATGCGAGGTAAATCACTTAGGCAAACCGGCCTTACTCTTGTACTTTTGTGGCCGAAAAACACTTTCAATCGATCTCAGTACAGCAGTTACATATTCAACTATAAGTATATTGTTTGTACCCAGGCCAGTGACCAGGAGTGTCAATCAATACATACAGTTTTGATCATACATGTAACAGGTCATCCGCCGAAGGGGGAGGGAGTTGGGGGGTCTGGTGCCGGCCGGGGGGGGGGGGGGGTATGAGCCAAAACTTTTGGGACGGGTTTGGGCACTAAAAACGCTCAAAAATAAAAAAATCACAATTTTTGGGTTAAAAATCGCTAATTTGGGCTGAAATTCAGCTAAAAAGTGCTGTTTTACAGGCGATTTTGGCAATTTTTGTGTCTGAAATTGCAAAAAAATAACAAAAATTTGCTCAAAAAATTACTTGCTAGAAAAATCGGAGGGCGGGGGGTCGGAAAAATCGTCTCGGAGGGGGCCATCCGGGAGGCTGGCCTAAGTCGGGTGGGTGCAGACCCCCAGACCCCCTGTTACATGTATGCTTTTGATGAACTTCAGACAGCCATGTAGCATACTTCGGAGAAACAATTGAGCAAGCTTGTAGTCCAATTAATGCCAAGACTAAATTATCCATAAGCTGTCACAGTTGCCTACTGAAGAACCTCTGTGGGCAGCCAAACTGTGTGTGGTTTTTTGTAAACTTTGCTTTGTAAACTAATGTATCTTGAAATGTGGCCAAGAAGCGTAGAACTGGCGCCAAACAACAGCCAGCAAGGTCAGATTTGTGCAGTATGTGCCAGGGACACAGTGCAATATGTGCGCAAAAAATTACTGAACTCAGCTCAAAATTGACAAAGATATGCTCTTTACAAGGCAATCTTTTATTGGGCAAATTTTCGACCTGACAACTTTCAAGGCCCAAAAACTCAATTAGACACCCATCTTTTTTTTTCGATTTTTTTGTGCTATCAAACGTGAATAGATAGCGCTACATTTTTATGAAATAAAATAGCGGTAGTCGCACCTTTGGGGGGGTCAAATTTGGCCCAGAAGGGGTTCGAAAAAAAATTTTTGTCTCGAATTTGGTCATGTAGGGTATCGTGTGAAAGAGAACGCTTATGTGATTATAAATATGCAATCCGCAAGTTTCTACGTTCACTAGTTCCAGAGTGATAAGCCGAGATCTGAGGTTGGGTCGAAAAAGTGACCCTCTCAAAAATGGCCGGGATGGTGACAAAACATCTTTTTAGGTTAAATTATATCAAAATACAAAATTTTAACCAAATCGGAGACATAAAGTTGAGATTTGTCCGGAGGTTAAGGAGCAAAAGTCGATTCCTAGAAAAACCGGCTCTTAAATAAGAGGCTAAGCTTTAAGAGAAAAGGAAACCTGCGACAAGTCCTTGAATTTAGAGTTTCAATTTCTACAGTTTTGGCTGAAACCAGTTGTATACTCAGGCTATCTGTTTTTATGTTTCCACTGTATGTTTATTATGGTTGAATGCTACTAGACTTCTTCTTGAAATGAAGGTTCAAAAAAGCTTTTTGTTCCTACAAAGCTTCGTTCTTTGTTTCTGAATGCCTGTTGAAAACATAGGTACTGTACATATACATGTCATCCGCCGAAGGAGGGAGGGAGTTGGGGGTCTGGAGCCGGCCGCAGGGTCTGACCCCGAATTTTTGGGAGAGGAGTTGGGCACTAAAAACGCTCAAAAATCGCAAAAAATTGTTAGTTTGGGCTAAAAATCGTCAAAAATCGCTAATTTGGGCTGAAATACAGCTAAAAAGTGCAGTTTTACAGGCGATTACGGCAATTTTTGTGTCTGAAATTGCAAAAAATCGCAAAAATTTGCTCAAAAAATTAGTTACCAGAAAATCGAAGTGCGGTAGGAAAAATCGTCTTGGAGGGCACCCCATCCGCGGGGTATGACCTAAGTCGCGTGTGGCAGATCCCCAGACCCCCTGTTACATGCATGCTGTACATACTATAGTGCAATTCTTTGAGGTCAGGAATTTATCATAAAGCCTAAGTATGTCTCGAAAACCTGGATAATAAAGTTGGATACTGAAACAGCATACTGTAGGTAGAGCCAAAAAAGCTGTTCAATGAAAAATCTGAATGTTTCTAAAATTACGTATTACGCATATGCAATACGCAAAATACGCATTAGTTTTTGCAATGCGTATACGCAAACTCATACGCATTTGTAATTGGAATGCGTATACGCATACGCATACGCATACGCATTTGAAAAATCCAGTATTAAACAACAGTAGACCAACAGCCTTTCAAGCTTCTTGCCTGCATCGCACTGCTGGATCCTCCTAATGTAGTCTTCTTTCATTCCCAGTTCTCAGCAGCCACCAGTGTGGAGACAGTCGATTCTTTGAGGCCACTTTTCCAGGAGTGCTGATGTTTGTTTGGACTTTTGATGTTGGAAGTAGGGGTGAAGAGATTTTTCTGGTCTTTGTTTAGAGCATCCAGCTTTTCCGTTTCTTCCATCACCCAGATGCTGTCTGAGAGTGCTTTCCAAAACTCTGGGAAGGTCCATTCTTCCTTCTGTAATCTTCTCTGTTGGTTCATTTGGAGTAGGATTTGCTTGGGGAGTTTTGAACTGACAATGTTGACCAAGATTTCTTGATCGAGGTTTCGTCCCAAAGCTTCAAGTGTCTCCAAATGCTGTCTCAGTTCATTGAACATCCTCTTGAGTTTTTCAGGATGGTTGGGGGATGGTGGAATCTGGCTAAGCTTGGTGTATGTAGCCCGAACTATGTCTACTGATTTTCCATATTCTTCTGTGATAATCTTGAGGGCTCGGTCAAAATTCTCAGTAGTCACCAGCATTCCACTGATCAGTTCTGCAGCCTTGCCTTTCAGTAAAGACTTCAGGTAATTGAATTTGTCCAAAGGGGAAAGCCTGGGGTTATTATGGATAGCTGACTCAAATTGTCCCCAAAAGGCAGGAAATTCCAGTAGGTCACCATCGAATTTTTTGAATTCCAGCTTGGGCAGCTTGACAGTCACTGCAGGTTGAGCTTGAGTCTTAGCTTTTTCTTCTTCTTTCTTGATGTCCTGCCTTTGTAGATTGATGGCCTCAAGAAATCTGTTCTCTGACTGGAGGTTGATCTCCGCCAATTTATCCATCAGTGATGACATTACTTGCTGATGTGACTGCCGTGTCTCAGCCTGAGACTGCTGATTCTCACTTTGAGAGTGCTGTTGCAATTCCGAAATCTTGCTCACCATCTGGGTCACTTGGTTAGTCATATGAGCCATCATTCTTTCTTGGCTTTCTGCCTGCTTTGTCATCAGCTTTTCCACCAGGAGAAGGGTAGGGTCATGGCTGGGAG
This sequence comes from Sabatieria punctata, assembly GCA_030248155.1. Lineage (NCBI taxonomy): Eukaryota > Metazoa > Nematoda > Chromadorea > Araeolaimida > Comesomatidae > Sabatieria > Sabatieria punctata. Next base: position 9,412 of record JASANB010002764.1, read on the forward strand.
CTTTGGCTTTAACTGGATCTGTTTGGGACATGTCCACTGTCTTTACTGATGAAGTTTCAGGGCCTTTCAAATGACTGTGGACCTCAGCCATCAGATTCTTTCTGATTTCCTCACAGGTTTGTACGAACTCAGTGTGTTCCTTTTCAGCCTCCTCCATAGCCTCTGAGAGTCCTTCCTCTTCTTCAGCTGTAGCTTGCCTTGCTTCCACAGTCTCAGTCCTAGCCGCGTTGTTGGCTCAGTGGGTAGCTCGCTGCCTCTGAGTCACGGCGGCCCCTGCATCCTAGCGGTTGTAGTGGTTCATCCTCTCGGCGCGGCAAGTTTCTTGCTGCAAAGAGTTGGTCATCGGCACAACGCTACACCCAGGCCACCGAAAGTTGGTTACAGCGAGTAGGTAAAATGGGAACCGACTGGATCTGCTGTTGCACCGAAGCCGCTCCACAAAGCATGCCGCGTTCAGAATAAGATCTATGATGTCAGAAGCTGTCTGAGAAACCAACTATGCCGTGAGCCCTTGGCCATCGGGAGCTGTCAGCATGGCATCAACACGCTGGCTGCCCTCCTGGTGACCGGCACCCAGCAGCATGGCTAGGAGTGGCTGGCACTGAAAGAAGGGCAACGTCCGAGATGACGAATCACGAGGAAGCGAAATGGACCTCGAGTCTGATCGCAGGCCGTAAGGCCCCCCGCACATCGGATCGGATCGGACAGCCTCAGTCCACTTGTAGAAATCTATCGAGGCTATCGATGTAGCTTACGCCGACATATCGAAAGCTTTTGACCAAGTACTTCCATCTAAAATTGTTGAGTCTTTCTGGGCATATAAAATTAGAGGTTTACTCTTAAAATGGCTTACAGCCTTTCTCACTAACAGAAAGCAGAAGGTTTGTGTGGATGGACAGTTCTCTAGTACCACTGTAAATCCTTCAGGTGTACCACAGGGCAGTGTCTTAGGGCCTTTATGCTTCTTGGTAGTGATTAATAGATTACCAGCCTATCTCCAAAATGCATCCCTAAAGTTATTTGCTGATGACTGCAAAATTTACTTTCGGGTTTCAAAAGACAGCGATTTTGATAAGCTTCAGGTTGACCTTGGTAATCTGTTTGTATGGGCAGCCGATAATGGCCTTTCTCTAGCTTTAGATAAAACAGCAATCATGCATATTGGTGCGTGCAATCCAAAGCGAGTTCATACCATAAACGGTTTTCAGTTGCAGTCTACAGACTGTATACGTGATTTGGGAGTGCCAATATCCTCCGATTTAAAAGCAACAATGCACTGCAATCAACTGGCTCAGAAATCCTACCATAGGATTAACATGATTTTTCAGTCCTTTCATTCAAGAAACCTTAAGTTTCTGTGTTACTTGTACAAGGTTTTTGTTCGACCAGTTATAGAGTATGCTAGCAGTGTTTGGTGGCCTTGGCTTATCAAAGATATTGATCGAGTTGAAAGGGTTCAAAAGTACTTTACGAGAAGGTTGCTGGGTTCTGAAAAGGATTATAACGGCCGTTTAGATGAGCTGGCTTGTCTAGGCATAGAACTTCAGAACTTAGAGCTTCGCAGGATTAAAGCCGACTTGATATTATTGTACAAAGTCATTCATAAGCTTTGTGACCTAGAGTTCGATCAATATTTTATGGTTTCGCCTGCTACAACTACTAGGGGGAATGGAATGAAGTTGATGGTACCAAAGGCCAGGCTTGATTGTCGGAAATATGCGTTTGCGGTACGCACTGTTCAGCCTTGGAATTGTCTCTCTGAACATACGGTATCCGCTCCTTCATTGGCTTGCTTCAAGCGCAGATTGGACAAAGATGAAAACAGACTAAAAGTATTTTTACTTGGCTCGGCAAAAACCGCCGTTCAAAGCGGCGTAGCCAGCCCTTAGGCTCCACTTTGCTTTACTAATCTATTTGTGTTCTCTTCTCGGGGCATTCTACAAATAAAATAAATAAATAGAAGGCCTCCTCATAGCTTAGTTGGAGGGAGTCAAGTCGGTCCCCTGTACCCTCAAGCTGAGAGACAGAAGATCAAATCTTGAATGAATGAGCTCACTTGCTTTGCCCAGGGCCCGCTCCAAATGGTTCCTTTTTCTTGTGGAGTGTCCTTTGAGTGCCTTGACAGTTCCTTTAGAAGGTTCAGCCATCTTGCTCTTCAGCTAGCTAGCCAACAGTTCTTTCTTTTTCTTCTGGGCCAATTGTCCGAGTCCAGAATGGCAATGAAATCAGTCAGTGTCAGTCCAAATTCAAGTCAACCAACGGCGATCACGTCGGGCTCACCAGTTTGTGGCGGTTGCGGGACCACAAAGTAGCAGGAAAAATAGTTTTTTATCTGACTCCAGGTAGAGTAACAAAGCAGTGATGCTCAAACACAAAATACAGCAGAGCACTCAATAACAGTTAGCTTTTTAGAAGACAGAGAAAAAAGGCAGCCAACCGAAGCACACAAAAAATCCTCAACACGCTCGCTGGCACGCTACTTATCTAGTACAAAAGAGTGTTTATTTATTTATTTATTTGTAGAATGCCCCGAGAAGAGAACACAAATAGATTAGTAAAGCAAAGTGGAGCCTAAGGGCTGGCTACGCCGCTTTGAACGGCGGTTTTTGCCGAGCCAAGTAAAAATACTTTTAGTCTGTTTTCATCTTTGTCCAATCTGCGCTTGAAGCAAGCCAATGAAGGAGCGGATACCGTATGTTCAGAGAGACAATTCCAAGGCTGAACAGTGCGTACCGCAAACGCATATTTCCGACAGTCAAGCCTGGCCTTTGGTACCATCAACTTCATTCCATTCCCCCTAGTAGTTGTAGCAGGCGAAACCATAAAATATTGATCGAACTCTAGGTCACAAAGCTTATGAATGACTTTGTACAATAATATCAAGTCGGCTTTAATCCTGCGAAGCTCTAAGTTCTGAAGTTCTATGCCTAGACAAGCCAGCTCATCTAAACGGCCGTTATAATCCTTTTCAGAACCCAGCAACCTTCTCGTAAAGTACTTTTGAACCCTTTCAACTCGATCAATATCTTTGATAAGCCAAGGCCACCAAACACTGCTAGCATACTCTATAACTGGTCGAACAAAAACCTTGTACAAGTAACACAGAAACTTAAGGTTTCTTGAATGAAAGGACTGAAAAATCATGTTAATCCTATGGTAGGATTTCTGAGCCAGTTGATTGCAGTGCATTGTTGCTTTTAAATCGGAGGATATTAGCACTCCCAAATCACGTATACAGTCTGTAGACTGCAACTGAAAACCGTTTATGGTATGAACTCGCTTTGGATTGCACGCACCAATATGCATGATTGCTGTTTTATCTAAAGCTAGAGAAAGGCCATTATCGGCTGCCCATACAAACAGATTACCAAGGTCAACCTGAAGCTTATCAAAATCGCTGTCTTTTGAAACCCGAAAGTAAATTTTGCAGTCATCAGCAAATAACTTTAGGGATGCATTTTGGAGATAGGCTGGTAATCTATTAATCACTACCAAGAAACATAAAGGCCCTAAGACACTGCCCTGTGGTACACCTGAAGGATTTACAGTGATACTAGAGAACTGTCCATCCACACAAACCTTCTGCTTTCTGTTAGTGAGAAAGGCTGTAAGCCATTTTAAGAGTAAACCTCTAATTTTATATGCCCAGAAAGACTCAACAATTTTAGATGGAAGTACTTGGTCAAAAGCTTTCGATATATCGGCGTAAGCTACATCGATGGCCTCCTTATTTTCTAACATCAAAGTCCACTCGTTCATGCATTCAACAAGTTGAGTCACAGTTGAACGCCGAGACAAAAAACCATGCTGATTAGGCGAAATCACCTGATTAGTCCGAAAATGCCTTAAAATAGACTCTTTGACTATTTTTTCCATTACTCTACATGGTACACAGGTCAAACTTACTGGACGGTAGTTTTCAACTTTAGATTTAGAGTTCTTCTTATATATTGGGCTAACAATAGCACTAAGCCAGTCCTCTGGTAGTTCCCCAGTGTTAAATGAGACCTCGTAGATTATACTTAGTGGTTCAGCTAGCTGCCAAGCTAATTCCTTGTAGAACATACTGGGCAGCCCATCTGGTCCAGCAGAAAATTTTCGCTTTAGGGAGGAGAGATAACTGAACACAATTTCAGGCGGAAAATGCACTGAACTCAAAGAGTCAAAGTTACTGGGCAACAGATTTAATGAAGGCTTATTGTCTTGTTGATATACTGAAGCAAAATGATCACTAAACATCTGAGCTTTTACTTTAGCATCTGTTACAATAGATTGAGCAGCTGGTTGTAATGGACCTATTTTTGGTTTACACTTTAGCTGCGAGTTAACATGCTTCCAGAATTTAGCCTCGCTTCTAGAATCTAATATTTTGCGTTCATGCTCTGCTTCTTCTTGCCTAGCTTGTTGGCGAGATGCCCTAGCAGCCTCTTTCCACCTTACTACCTTCTAGTGTTCTAGAAAGATAGGCCGCAACAAACAATCAGACCACGCCCACACAAACGGGTGCCTGCCAATCAGTCTCTTAGACAGTTTAAAGTCTCTGCCGTCCTTCAGCTCGCTTCTCTTTTGTGAGTGTTCATGACATGTACAGCTGATTTTTCAAAATCGGCGTAGAAAACTGTAACTTTTCTGAAACCCTATTTTGGGTTTCTAAACCTGCGAACAGGGTTCCAAAAGCCCCGATTAGGGTTTCAGACATCCTGAACAGGGTTCCGGAACCCTATTTAGGGTTTCAGAAACCCTAAGTAGGGTTCCGGAACCGTAATTTGGGTTACTGAAACCCTAAATAGGGTTCCGGAACCCTAATTTGGGTTTCTGAAACCCCAAATCGGGTTCCAGAACCCTAATTTGGGTTTCTGAAACCCTAAATAGGGTTCCGGAACCATAATTTGGGTTACTGAAACCCTAAATAGGGTACCAGAACCCTAATTTGGGTTTCTGGAGGCCCAAAATAGGGTTCCGGAACGCTAATTTTGGTTTCAAAGTCTCTAAAGAAGGTTCCAGAAATGCATTTTAACTGTATTATGTCCAATAAAATGGGTTTTTTGCACGTTTTAAAGCAAAATTAGCTTTTTTTGCACTTTTTAAATAAAAAATAGGGTTTTTTGCATGTTTTAAAGCAAAAATATGGTTTTAACGGTATTTTTGCACTTCAGACAGGATTTTTACCCGATTTTTAGTCCTCAAAACCCTGTTTTGAGCTCAAAAAAGGTCGCTGAAACCCACTTTTGAACACCAAAAAAAGGTCGCTGAAACCCCCTTTGGGCATAGCCCTGAAACCCTATTTTGGATCAGAAAAATCCCCCCCCAGCCGAAAACCCAGCTACATGTATGGTTTTTGTCATTGGGGTCCTAACTTCAAAACGTCATAACAAAACGTGGGGCGATTTTGATGTGATATATCTTATTAAAGAGCTAATTGGACCCTCTATCAGACAGTGTGCACAAGACGATTCAATTCCATCTGCAAATTTTTTGACTGGTTTTTAACTTTGAGAGGCCGTATCTTAAAAATGAATAGGGAAGACGGCAGGATAATTACAGATTCGAAGTCTGCATGCAATTCTGCGTCTGACGGTCATATGGTTGTTTCTGAAAGCTGGTAGCTCGGCAGTCAAAAGTTCGATTGAATATGGCCAGCCAGAACCCTTCTTTTTCCCCATTTGCGTTTGGGCCACTGGACATTGAAAAGCTGTAAATCAGTCATCGACTCATCGGTAATAGATTTTTTACTGCAAATACATCATTTTAGAGAGAATCGAATACGCTATCGAACCATATTCACGAGCTTGTTTAATATTGATTTTTCACTGTTTGACTGGTCCTAAACTGTGAAACACAGATCATTATCTGTTTTATGTTATGTTATGTTTATGTTTATGTTTATGCTATGAGTTACTTCTCTCGTAAAGCATGACAACAGCGTGAAGCTACTGCCATGCCTACTACCACTACTGCACCCGCTTCCCCACCACCACCAAAAAGACGAAAAGATGCCAATGACCCACAGCCCAGTTCTGTTGCGGAAAACCCAGAATTTGCCGAAATGGATGATGTCACTAGCAAAACTCTGAATTTCATTATGTCAGGCATGATGAATTTGTTCAAGATGAAGAATATAAAACAGTTGAAGACATCTTGTGGGCCAATTTTGCTGCATGAAAATCATATTTACCATTAGGAGCAATATGACTTGAACAGAAAAAACATACATAACCAATTACCTGATTGCCTGCTGATCATTCGCCGATCAACTAATCGTTTATCAAACATAAGATTGTATGTATCTAAAGTTCAAACGTGGCATAAAGTTGTACTGCAGTCAAACCAAAACTTTAAGGCTTCAGAGATGGCCTAGCCTACCGAAGTAGAAACTGGAACTCTGAGTTGCAACTGTTTCTACTGCCTACATCTCTTGCGGAAACAGGCATCCATCAGGCTGTATTCAATCGAACTTTTGACTGCAGAGCTACCAGCTTTCGGAAACAAGAATATGACCATCAGACGCAGAATTGCATGTAGATTTCGAATCTGTAATTATCTTGCCGGTCTTCCATATTCATTTTCGAGATACGGCCTCTCAAAGTTTAGGACCAGTCAAACAGTGAAAAATCAATATTTGACAAGCTCGTGAATATGGTTTGATAGGTTATTCGATTCTCTCTAAAATGATGTATTTGCAGTAAAAAATCTATTACCTATGACTGATTTACAGCTTTTCAATGTCCAGTGGCCCATACGCAAATGGGGAAAAAGAAGGGTTCTGGCTGGCCATATTCAATCGAACTTTTGACTGCCGACCTACCAGCTTTCAGAAACAACCACATGACCGTCAGACGCAGAATTGAATGTAGATTTCGAATCTGTAATTATCTTGCCGGTCTTCCATATTCATTTTTCAGATACGGCCTCTCAAATTTAAAAAACAGTCGAAAAAGTTGCAGATGGAATTGAATCGTCTTGTGCACATGGTCTGATAGAGGGTCCAATTGCTTCTTTAAGAGCCGGTTTATATAAGGGTCGACTCTTCCCGGACAAATCTCAACTTTTTGTCTCCGATTTGGCTGAAATTTTGTATTTTGGTTTAATTTGACCTAAAAAGACATTTTATCACCTTCCCGGCCATTTTTGAGAGGGTCACTTTTTCGACCCTCTCACAGATTTCGAGTCATAACTCGGGACCAAATGATCGTAGGAACTTGCGAATTGCATATTTAGAATCAGAAAAGTATTCTCTTTCAAATGACACCCTACTCGACTGCATTGCAGAGAAAAAATTTTTTTCGAACTCCTTCCATGACCGATTTGACCCCTCCGCCATCGAGTGTCCAACTATTTTATTTCATGGAAATGTAGCGCTATGTTTTTGCTTTCGATTAAAGAAAAAAAATCGAGAAAAAAAAAGTACCCCCAAATCGAGTTTTTGGGCCTTGAAAGTTGAAAATCAAAAAATATTTCCTTATTATGGGTTGCACACTGTAAACAACACAACTTAGTCAGTTTTGAATCGAATTCGGAGATCTTCGGCACACGTATTGTACTGTTCATCTTGCACATAGCGCACAAACCTGGTCCTGTTTGCCGCTGTTTAACGCGAGTTTTATGCTTATTTTGTTTATTATTTTTAGTTTCGCAAACAATTTCTCGGTTTGATTTGATGTTTCTCATGATGGGCGTCCGAATTGTCTTTTTGAAAGGAATTAGAGCTGGAAATCGGGCCGGCCCAACCCAAGCAATGCCTAAGCGAAGGATAGTTGGAAACTTTTGCATTGAATAAACATTCTGCTTACTTGGTACCATACATGGGCCGGGGGCAAGGGGGGGTATACCCCTCCCCCTCGGTCGGCCATACCCCCCTCGGCCGGCCATACCCCCCTCCCCCTCCCGGAGGGAGGAAATTTTCGCTTATTTAAGGCAAAATAGGCGTTTTTTGGCCTTTTTCCGGGGGCACCCCCCCCCCCAAGGTCTCACCCCCACTCGCCCCCCCCCCTCCGGAATTTTCCGGGCCAAGTATGCTTGGTACTTATAAGAAGTAAGCATCAATTTGCATTGTG
>JASANB010002765.1:0-39110 GCA_030248155.1 Sabatieria punctata
TTTTTTTTTGAATAAAAATTACTTACTTAAAAATTACTTACTTAAAAGGGAGTTGACACCCCTCAGGCCGGCGCTAACCCACAGAGACCAGACCCCCGAGACGATTTTTGTGACCCCCTCCGAGTTTTCTGGCAAGTAATTTTTTAGCAAATTTTTGCGATCTTTTACAATTTCAGACACAAAAATTGCCAAAATCGCCTGTAAAACAGCACTTTTTAGCTGCCTTTCAGCACAAATTAGCGATTTTTGACGATTCTTAGCCGAAAAATTGCGATTTTTTCGATTTTTGAGCTTTTTAGGGCCAACACCCTCCCATAATTTGGGCTCAGTCCCCCCTGCCGGCGCCAGACCCCCCTCCCCTTCGGGTTGTTGGGTTGACTCCCCTTTCAGGCTCTGACATACCCCTTCAGGCCACCGCTAGTACCTCCCTTGGGAATTTTTGTATAGAAAATTATGATAAAAGCAAGACTAGATTATGTGTAAATGAGCTCAGAACAGCTAATTTTAACCAATTTTAGCGAAAATAAGCCTAAAACCTTAATTTCAGTCAAAACTCGGACTTTATAGTTTACGATCCCCTCAGCATTCGGAAATTAACCACCCACTCAGCCAAAATGCTAGCTTCCGTCAGGATGCGAATAAACAATTTTCAGTCACACTGAAGGATCATTCACGTTTTGCCAGATAGGGTGAAGGGACAAAGCCCAATCTAGACCCACCTGGTCAGCCGATACCATTCCATCCGTCGTCCATCCCTAACCGAAAATTTGGGCAAAACTGACTTTTAGGGGTCCCTAATGAGGGCGTATATCTCAGGATCTAAGCAGAGCACAGTAATGAAAATTTCAGCAATCTTTTAAGAATTTATTGATCTTTCATATAAAAAAGGATTCACTCAAATCCGTTGAGATTTGCAGTCGCTACAGCGGTGGCAAAACTGACTTTTAGAGGTCCCTAACAAAAATTTCAATTTTATCTACCGTATTCAGTTGACTCCTAAGCCTGAGCCTAAGCCTGAGCCTAAGCCTAAGCCTAAGCAAAAAAGTGATTAATTAATATAGGTATAATGGAGGGACCCCTAAAGTCAGTTAAGGCAAATCTCAACGGATTTGAATGAATCCTTCTGTTTGTTTGTTTGTTTTTGAGTTCCACTGTCCTTTCGGACAGCTCAGGACACCCCTCGCTCTTTTCAGAGCCCTTCAATGGGGTAGCCCTGTCTACAAACAACCCTCCCCTTTGCTGCCAATAGGTGCAACGGCAGCTCCGGTTCGGTTCCCATTTACCTACTGGCCATCACCGGCTTTCGGCGGTCTGGGTTGGGCTTTACGTCGACTACTTCCAGTCGCTTCGACCGGTTCTTTAAATGAAAGATCAATAAATTCTTAAAAGATTGCTGAAATTTTCATTAATGTGCTCTGCTTAGATCCTGAGATATACGCCCTCATTAGGGATCCCTAAAAGTCAGTTAAGCCAAAATTTGTCCCTAACCTGGGGCCAATTTCTCACCTTACAAGTAAAATGTCAAGTACAAGTCAAGTACAAGTACAAGTCAAGTAAAAGTCAATTTCTCACCTCACAAGCGTTTACTTGACATTTACTTGTAATTGACAACAACTTGATAAACACTTGACATTTACTTGACAATGCCTTCGGCGACTGAATGGCCATTTTACAGCTGATTCCGTCTGACTACTCGCGGAAACAATATGGACGAAGCTTACTGGAGTACAGAGGGTTGACTGGGTGAGACACAGCAAGTAGAATTGCTATGTTTACTCTGTTAAAAGGAAACATTTACAAATCGGCATGACATATGTTGAACAGTTTAACGCTTAAATTCGTCCTCGAAATTTGTTTGACTTCAGTAGACTTTGAGGTCGCGGCTAGCCTTAGGGGCTTTGCGGTTCTGGGTCATTTATACATCTTAGCCCGTGGCGGGCCACCTACCCACCAAAACTAACCTATGTTACATACATGTGCGTGCTTTAAACTGACTTCTCTTTCTGGTACCACTTGGATAGACCCGCCCAGACTCCAATAAGTTGACGTTGACTCTGACTAACCCAAGAAAATTGGTTGATTCTTCCAAATTTTTCACCCCGACCCCTCCGGGCCTATTTTCCGGCTAGTGATGCTAACTGGCGTTAAATAGGATTGTTTTCCATCGGTACTTGTTATCGGCACGTTTACTTTTCATTTCGATGCATTTTGTTTGCTTAATAACCGTTAGTTTTGTGTTTCGTTCTCACTTGACAACCATTTATCGGTCGCAAGAGACTGATAAAATTTTAAAAGTCAAGTGGAGAAATTTGATAGGTGAGAAATTGAACACTTGACATTTACTTGTAAATTGGCCACTTGCATACATGTGCATGGGGGGGACAGGGGGGGACGAAAATGAAAATCTACCAAACGTTGCTAGAGGCTGCTAGAAAACCTCCAGATGCGTTTTTAAGCCACAGAAATCAATTTTGGCAACTACGCAACTACGCACCCTTCCTCCAGGCAACTACGCACCAAACCCGAAATTTTTTCAAATTTTCCTGGAAAATTTCGATTTTTTGACAATGCTTCTATCAGAAAAGTGGTTTTTTGGCAATTTTTTGTCGAAAATTTGATTTTTACCGCAAATTTTTGAATTTTAACCGAAAATTCGTATTTACAGCCAAAATTTTGGATAAAATTCAAATTTCCCGCCAAAATTTTGGGCGAAAATTCAAATTTCCCGCCAACATTTGAATTTCCCACCGAAAATTTGCACCTATATCCAGGCAACTACGCACGGAGACCTGGCCGTCCCTCCCTGAGCCGCCGACCATGCACATGTATGGCCACTTGACTTGTAATTGACTTGTACTTGACTTGACAATTTTCAGAGGTGAGAAAGCGAAAATTGATAAAATTTATCAAGTTTGCTTGTTTTGTCAAGTACAAGTCAATTACAAGTGAGGTGAGAAATTGGCCCCTGAACTTAAGCCTACCGTATAGTGCTGTTTATAGTACCTCCCTATTTATAGTACCCCGGGTACTATAAATGGCACTAAGTGCCGCTTATAGCATACATGTACTAGGGGGGTTTGGGGGGTTACCCCCCTGCTGGAAAGGCCAAACCCCCCCTCACCCCCCCCCGAGACAGGTTAAGGGACCCCTCCCCCCCCCCGACCAAAAAATACAAGTACTAGTAGTGGCTCCAGTATTAACAAACTGGGTCAGAAATCACTAACTTTTAGCCTAAAATTCACTTGAAAAGCCTTTGGAAACCGAATTTGGCGTTTCCACTGCTGATATTTAAGAAAAATCGGCGTTTTTGGAAGCTCTTTTTGTCATTTTTTGCTTGTTTTTAGCTTTAAAACGCTATTTGGCAGCTTAAAATAGCGATTTTTAGCGTCATTACTGAAAAAAACGTGCTAAAAACGCATTTCTAGGCGTTTTGGAGCTTTTCGAAATTTGGGACCCCCACCTGGGCGAACCCCCCTCGACCCCCCACCTGAGGAAACCCCCCTTACCCCTATCCCCCAGGTCGGCCCGGAGCTGTTACATGTATGGCTTATAGTACCCCGGGTACTATAAATGGAGACAGATTTTTATTCTGAAATGAGCTGTTATAAATACAAAATGGGCGAAAAATACAGTATTTTTGGTGGTAAATCTTGTTTGTATGAAGAAAAACAGTAGATAATGCAATCATACGAGGTTCTGATGCATGTACATAACCTATTTTTGCATCAAATCGGTAATTTGAGCAAACAACTTCACATACTATTGTTAGCTTCTTATAGAGCAGATTTCATAGGTGCCATATATAGTACCCGGGTACTATAAATGGATTCAATTTTATTTTCACAAAACCCTAAGTGCCATTAGTACCTGGCTGGGTACTATAAACAGCACTATACATACGGTACAACCGAAGCTAAAAGAGTCAGGCACTTAACGCCGTTTATGGTACAACGGGCACCATATATGGTACTGGCACACATAGCCATGTGTAGGGGTACCATATAGGGTGCCACTAGCCTAGGTACCGGTACCATGTATGGTGTCAGTACCACAAACGGCGTTAGGTGTCAGACTGTTTTAAAGCAAATGTTTTACAATAACTTTGTTTTGAGAGTACCTTTTAAAGGGTCTGATGTTTAAAGACGGACTTGTCAAAAATTTTTATGCTGGCTCAGACGGTGACCCAACTATAGATCCCTTCAAAACTTCTCAGCAGATCATTTTTAAAGACCGTCTTGTGACTGTCTCCACCTTTTTTACGTCATATGGATGTGTAATGCCGAAAAAATGAGGAGGATGCCTCAGGTCGTCTCGGGGCGTGGCGTCCCAAAAAAAGTCCAAAAAACGCCATTTTGCCTAAATAAGCGAAAATTTTCTCCCTCCGGGAGGGGGGCTGGGCGAGGGGCTATGGCCGGCCGAGGGAGGTATGGGCCGGCGAGGGGGTAAACACCCCTTACCCCCGGCCCATGTATGGTAGGAAAAGTCACGTCGCTACAGTCGATTGGCATTTTATGGTTTAGTTTAATCGATCAAGCTATTTTTAGGACACGCTTATTACAAGCATGAGAAGAAGAGAAGAGAAAGAACCTTTTCGTCCTGATAGTCGCGCAATCCAATGAGAATGATGTCTCCGGCGTTGATCCAGACTTTTTTGCGCAGTTTGCCTCGAATGTGGCAGAGCCGCTGTCTGCCGTCGAAACAGAAAGCCATCAGTCGTCCGTTGCCCAGCATCTTCTGCACTTGCGCGTACTCTGCAACCACAACACCCATTACACACTCTGACACTTACGCCCTTTATGCTACCTACACCTTATAAGGTGTCGGTGCCATATATGGTTAAGACACTAAAATTGCTAAAATCGCCTGCAAAACAGCACTTTTTAGCTGTACTTGAGCCCAAATTAGCGATTTTTAGCAGAAAAATTGCGATTTTTGAGTGCCCAACCTCCTCCCTAGAATTTGGTCTCAGACCTCCACAAGCCCCTTTCGGTGGATAATGACCTACCTGTTACATCTATGGACTAGACATGGCATAGCAGGGAATTGTTTTACAGGCCATTTTAGTGTGTAAAAATTGCAGAAACTAGCTAAACGAATTACATGCCAGAAAATCGAAGGGAAAAATCCTCTTGGAGGAACCAGGGCTCTTGCCTATATCAGGTACTGGGCAGAGCCCTTGATACATGTGCAGTACCACAACTAAATCTTGTAACAGGGCATCGGCCTATGGGGGCGTGTTCCCAGTTCCGACTTTCCCAGTTCGGACTTTATGTAATAACATTCACTATCTTTTATACGGACAGGACTCTGGCAAAATATACAGGCATAGCCACGTAACAATGCTCAATGCGTAGGCTTAGGTTCATGCTTAGGGGTTAGGTTCAGGCTTAGGGGTTGGGTTCAGGCTTAGGCTTAGGCTTAGGTTCAGGCTTAGGGGCTACGCTCAGGCCATACATGTAACAGGTCATCGCCGAAGGGGTGAGGCGGCGTTGGGGAGGTCTGAGCCCCAATTTTGGGAGGGGGGTTGGGCACTAAAAAACGCTTAAAAATCGAAAAAAATCGCAATTTTCGGCTTAAAATCGTGAAAAATCGCTAATTTGGGCTTAAATACAGCTAAAAAGTGCTTTTTACAGGCGATTTGGGCAATTTTTGTGTCTGAAATTTGACAAAAAAACGGAGGGGGATCGGAAAATCGTCTCGGGGATCTGGCCTAAGTCGGGTGGGCAGACCCGCACTGTATGGCTCAGGCTTAGGGGTTAGGTTCAGGCTTGGGTTTAGCCTGAACAATTCTATTACAGCGAAAACGAAAAGTCGGAACTGGACAGAAACCCGATAGGCGAGGGGTGTAGTTCCGGCGCCGGCGAGGGGGTCTGAGCCGAAATTCTAGGCGAAGGGTTGTTGCACTAAAAACGCTCAAAAATCGCAATTTTGGGCTCAAATACAAGTATATATTTGAGACTCTGCAAAACACATGAACGAAGAACAACAGTTACACGCGCCAAAAGGCGGCGAACGGAAAAGCTAACATAGAAAAGAATGCGAACACAATTGTTCGTGCGTCTTGCGTCTTAACGATAATTATATTTGTGTTCGTCGGTGTTGCTCACATTACCAAATGGACTAAGGCGATTTCGGAAGTGTTAAAGGTTAGGATTCACATTTAGACTAAAATGACTATATAATAGCTATAGAGAACTGTGCAAATAGGGAAAGAAAGACTAATAAATACCTTGTCCATCCTCTTTAAAGACCAACTCCCGTTTCATGATATCGTTTTCATTTTTGCCGCGACGGCGATTTTTGCCTCCTTTTCCTTTATTCTTCGGCATCTTTTCTACTTTATTTTTCAATCAAACCAGTGGTAGAACAGCTAGCAGCAGGTAGTAAAGTAAGATTTCCTAATCAAATCAGCGTTTGAGTAGGTAGTAAAAATAAATAACTCTCTTTCTCCTTTCTTCAGCAGTAGAGCCAACTACTAATTCTGAAAGAAATTCTGAATTATTGACGAGAAACAAAATTAAGTGGAGACGCTTACTCACAAGCAGAAACCAACGCTAAACAGTAAACAAATAGCGGTTTTGACCACGTAAAATGTCGTCACGCACAGTAAGTGAGCGTCCGTCCGTCGAAGTGGAAAAATGGTGGCTCCAGAAGCGCAGAATGGTTGGGAAGCGTCAGATAGATGACAGCACCGAATTCGGTGGTCGTTGTTCGTTGCGGTCAAAGTTAGCCAGTGACCTGTAACGACCGAACAGTAGCCAGAAAACTAACAGACTTAACAAAATTGTCAGCAAAATAAGTACAGAAATCTTAGTACCTATATAATTCTCCGAAACTTTGTATCCACATACGTACTGCAGCGTTTCTAGTTACCAGTCAACTTTTACCAGACATCCGCATTAGTCTTTGACGGACTAAAAAGCCGCTAAATTCAAATAAAAAATTGCGTAACACCAGCTACCAAAGAAATCTATAGTAAATCAGTACTTTCAGCTTGTTGTGAAAGTGTGAAGCGTTTACGTTTTATCAAAACTCGTGAATAGCTAGCTGTTTCCATTGACATCACTGGCCGCACAAGAGACAGAACTAGCGTTGCTGGCTGACTCATAAAAGCTGTTATGTTGTTGACTAATATGTATGTAGTAGAAACTGAAATTTCTTGGTAGCTCTACCTAGTTGCATCCTTACATCAAAACCTATGGACAACTGTCTCGGCGAGAATCAATATGGCTCTGTCACAGGCGAGGGTTGCTTTCCGACGCTGCCAAGGACGCCTTTACCAGTTACCCGCAAGCGAGGAAAATACCGAAAACCACTCTATATAACCTTGCCTACTTCGGTCAACTACAACTGGAGATTTTCGACATTCGATGCTCAGAAGATGACGGAACTCAGTAACTCTAGAGAGAGAGCGAAACCAGAGCTGGAATCGCCAGGGAAATATCCACATGTACTGTATGCACTGCACCGATACCATATTCATTGACTAGGGTTTAAAATTAGTTCCTAGTTGCAAAGGTCAATTAATTTTTAGCTTAAAATGCGTTTTCTTAATGTAATTTAGTGTTTCAATTAGGTGCTATTATTCAAGACATATAGGTGTTTCAGATGCTTTAAGCTAGTGCTTGTTTTTAGCTGTTAAACGGTAGTTGGCTGCTTAAGATACATTTTGCGAGAAAGTCAGCTTTGGTGACGAAGAGACGGGGCAAGAAGGGTCATCTCACGGATCCGGCTGATATTTATATCTCTTAAAATAGAGCACAGTCGAAGACCAACGGTGCATGCCCGGCCACCAGCAACCCCCTGGAACCGGAGCTACACCCCCTCAAAGTTGGGTCGGCAGCAATTTTCGGGCTCATTTTAATAGCTCTGACACCCTCCATTCAAACGATCACCCTTCATTCGTTTCTTAAGCTAGGATCCCGACTCGCATATGGTTTTGTAGCTGTTCCAATGGCCTTTCATATTCTGGTACTCCGGTTTCCAGATCCTAGCTGGTTACCGAGATCTTCACCGAAAACTGCGAAATTGCCGCAAAATGCCACTCCGTTTTTTTTTTCGAAAAATCTTTATAACTTTTTGTGCAAAGGCCCTGCCAAGCTAATGTTTTAACAAATGTTAGGCATGAGTTGGCCAAACAAAATGAGCGCACTAAAGTGTGCTGTATAGGGGGGGTATGGGGGGTGTTTGGCCTCTTAAAGGTGTTCGAAAAAAAATTTTTTTCTGCAAAGCTTAGTGGTTAGCATACTGTTATATGCAGTTTTGTGTGCTGAGTTCGAAAATGCATTCAGTTTAGCTAGACTCGCTCTGGATCGGGAGAAATTGGCGTCCAAATTTGAGACCAACCCTATTTCTTGAGTGGCACTACTCGCTAGTATGACCATTAAACGCGGTGCAATGCAGTTTTTCTTATGTAGTTTTTGCTGCTGATTCCGAAAATAACTTTATTTTTGCTCTACGTTGCCTAGTGTTGAAGATATCGGCATTTTCATGATTTGGGAAGAAAACGGCTGCACTTGTTATAACATGCTCGTTTGAAAGGTGACTCAATTCAGTCGCATGTAGGGTACACAGCAATCAAATTTATATCACCTAATGCAGTTTTTGCCGCTGATTACGAAAATTACATCTGTTTTTCAACCTGACCGCTCCTGAGCGACTTATGTAATTTTTATGCCCTGGTACTCAGACAATAAGTTATCTGTCAAATATGGACATAACGTGGTATCTATCTGGTGCAGTTTTTTCCGCTGATTCAGAATATCATCATGGTTTTGCGCTACCGCCACTCAGTCGCAAGTTATGGACCTCTGAAATTTTATTAAGAAACATGCTGTGAGAAGCCGTAATCCAGAAATAAATGTTCAGCATTCATGCATTTCTGAAGGGAACCTTTTGTCAGCCAATAGTATACCCGACCTACTTTGATCCGCTGAGTTCAAAAATGGCGTTTGTTTTCATCTATAATTACTCCTTTTGGAGATATATGAATATTAATGCAAATTTTGTTTGATCAGTAATATCTCGAAATTGAACAGCAGTAGAGAAAAACAAAGGTCATTTTTGAACTCAGCGGGTCAAAATAGGTCGGGTACACTATTGACTGACAAAAGGTCTGTCTCCATTTATAGTACCCGGGGTACTATAAGCCATACATGTAACAGCTCCGGGCCGACCTGGGGGATAGGGGTAAGGGGGGTTTCCTCAGGTGGGGGGTCGAGGGGGGTTCGCCCAGGTGGGGGGTCCCAAATTTCGTAAAGTTATGGACCTCTGAAGTTTCATTAAGAAACATGTTGTGAGAAGCTGTAATCCTGAAATAAATGTTCAGCATTCATGCATTTCTGAAGGGAACCTTTTGTCAGTCAATAGTGTACCCGACCTATTTTGACCCGCTGAGTTCAAAAATGACCTTTGTTTTTCTCTACTGCTGTTCAATTTCGAGATATTACTGATCAAACAAAATTTGCATTAATATTCATATATCTTCAAAAGGAGTTAATTATAGATGAAAACAAACGCCATTTTTGAACTCAGCGGATCAAAGTAGGTCGGGTATACTATTGGCTGACAAAAGGTTCCCTTCAGAAATGCATGAATGCTGAACATTTATTTCAGGATTATGGCTTCTCATGGCATGTTTCTTAATAAAATTTCAGAGGTCCATAACTTGCGACTGAGTGGCTGTAGCGCAAAACCATGATGATATTCTGAATCAGCGAAGAAAACTGCACCAGATAGATACCATTTTAACCCAGATTTGACAGATAACTTATTGTCTGAGTACCAGGGCATAAAACTACATAAGTCGCTCAGGAGCGGTCCGATTGAAAAACAGATGTAATTTTCGTAAGGGGTGTTGTCATATAGGGGTCCCAGAATTGCGGCAGAATTCTGGGGATTAGACCAGAATTGCGGTTGCCAACCAGAATTCTGGGCCAGAATTCTGGCCCAGAATTCTGGCCGCAATTCTGGCTGGGGGCACCAGAATTGCGGTCGGCGTCAGCTGTTGCCAGAGCGCGGCCAGAATTGCGGCGACGCAGAGAGGGCACAAGTGCCGGTCAAGTGTCAGGCTATCTTAATGGTTCTTAGCACCTGACCGGAAGCACGCGGCAAACTGCAAAAGCGACTTAGCATTAGCGGTGAGAAAGCAGCCAAATGCATCGCAAAACAGCAGACCTTGCACCAGAGTCACTGATCTGTTCTCGCACCGTTTTATCAGGGAATAATGTCTTACGACTGGCTGTTTATTCCATCTGGCAGAACGCCGGAGAAAGAAAAACACGTGCCTGAGCGTAAAGTGCATTCCCCTACGTCGGCTTTGTTGTTTTATCCATCTGGCACTACTCCTGAAAAGGATCGTGTTTTGCCACCGCTGGAACTCAGTTGTCCTACCCCAGTTAGATCAAAGCGGTCTTTGCATGAGCGATTTTCGGAGCTTAGCTCAGTGGTGGAAAGTTACGTCAAATCAACAGGATTTAAAGCAGCTCAGAAGCGCGATTCGGTTGTTGGCTGTGCAGTGGGGGCCCGACTCGAGGATGTGGCAAAGGTGGCTGTGTGCGAGGTTGGTGGTCTCGAGGCAATCAGCAAGAATACAGTGCATCGTTTGATGGTAGCGCCCAATAAGAAATTCAAGGTTTGTTAACTATTATTTGTTAGATCGTTAAATCAAGTCGATTGGCTGCCCAATGGCAACAAACTATTGTGCTTTATGCTATTCTCAATAGACACATTGTAGGCAGCTTCATATTACCATGAAATCGTGAAAGCGAAGAAGCCCCAGAACGAAAATACCGATCGAATGAGTGATCCTGATGTGCATGCCTACTGCTGTCGAGTTCGGCTTGCCTGCGAATTTGCAGCCTACTTTGGAAACACAGTCAAACTGTTCAGCGTCGATAACAAGAACAAGATAATGGCCGGCGAAACTGCCACTGATCGACGTGTGAGACACCGTAGACATTGTCCTGTTGACGACCGGCCAATCACACGCGACCACAACTTCTCATTCGGATCGCACAATAAATTCACGCCGATGGGATACATGTGTCTGACTAGGAAAGGTAATTACAGTACTCTAAACCTCTGTGTATGTTAGTATTTTGGTTAAAATGCGCTCGCTACTTTAGCAGCGACCGGCCGATTGATTTTGGTTAAAATGCGCGCTCGATACTTTAGCAGCGACCGGCCGATTGATTTTGGTTAAAATGCGCGCTCGCTACTTTAGCAGCGACCGGCCGATTGATTTTGGTTAAAATGCGCACTCGCTACTTTAGCAGCGACCGGCCGATTGATTTTGGCTAAAATGCGCGCTCGCTACTTTAACAACAGCGCACTAGTCGGCCGGATTTGCTATATAGCACGTGCTGTTGCAGGGCGAAGCTCTGATCTGGAATACGTTGATGACAATATCGGACGCCCTCACATTGTTTACCCGCGCACAGGGCCTCTCCACATCGTGTTTCGGGCGCAGCACTTTCACAGAGCAACAGTGGAGCCGCATTTGAATGACTTGGTTGCAATCTGCCCTCAGTACTTCTCTGAGAAAGGATCTGTTTTGGTGCTAGTGGCCGATAATGGTCCTGACTGGTCGTGGAATTCGTTGGCAAATTGTGTTGCCATGGTACGCCTGCTCCAGGAATTAAACCTGGACGCCCTAATTGCAGTGTCAAATGCACCAGGACAGTCGTCTCTAAACCCAATCGAACACGCATGGTCTGTCATCACTGTAGCCTTGACCGGAACCTATTTTAGTCCCTTTCTGCCAGGTGAAGACATACAGCCGATGAACCAGAAGGTATCAAAGGAAGAAAAGGAAGAGAAGTTAGCTCAAGTTCTTGAAACGGCAATGGAACGGGCCTGCGCGGTTGTTAGAGGAGTCAAATATGACTCATTTCCAGTGAATCCCAGTTTCCAGCCGTGTTTTGCAGCCAACAAGCCATTCTGTGATTACGAGCAGATCAAAGAAGCACTCGGCAAACCAAAGATCTTCCAGGCTAGCCAGACTGCGCAGAAGTTGCTCAACTTCTTTGCCAAGCATGCCGACCGACGCCAAGACTGTCTACTAATCAAGAAGTGTTTGAGCGCAGACTGCGATTACTGTATAGACCGGCCAGTGCGAGCACAGGCCGCCATGGAGTTTTTGCGCAGACACCCAGCGTTCCCCGATCCCATCCCAGATCCAGAACATGATGGCCATTTTTTCACGTTTTTGGATCACATTCACGGTAGTGTCGTTGCGGACAGTATGCCAGAGCTAGCGTTTACTCGGCGTCAGGAAGCAGCTGCTAAGCTTCCAACGAAGGAGGCCAGGTGCTCTTTGTGTCCCAGCTACTCGTTCCGTACAAAGAAGGACTTTACTACCCATTATGCGTATTTACACCCAGGCGTGAAGTTGCCTCTGTTATCGTAATTTATATGTTGTACTGAAATACGATTGAGAACAGTATTGAAATTCTGAACAAGCTGAGTAAAAGGCAACCACTCATTTGAATACATACAACATTAATCAACACTAACAACTTTAGCAGAATTTTTGCATTTAGAACTGATTGCGTTAACATCAAGAGGGCCGATGCAATAGCTAGGGTATTTCCTTCTGACCTCATCTACTGCCGCTCTAAACCTTTCATGATCCTTGAGAACCTGCTTTCCATTACTGCCCGAGTACGAAAACAAACCAAGGGAACATTTTCCATTCACCTCAAACAGATGCTCAAGCAGAACAAACAACATTTTGCGCGCGTCGTTCTTTGAGTTGGCAGTGTTCCACCCGTCCACACTAATCTTTATGTCCGGTCGGCCGCCGATTATAACTCGGTTTGGGTCAGTTGGGACAAGATTGCGGACCATAGCTCGATCAACCAAATCATGCTCGTTTCTGCTTCTGGCCGGCGTTTCACTGGAAGGTGCCGAAGTAGGCGCAACAGAAATCGGATGCGTAGCAGGAGACAGAATCGGCGTAGACTGTGCCACAGGTACTGTAGGCGGACAGGAAGAGTTTGGGGAATTCAGACTGTTCCCGGTGGTCGGTGGCAGCTGCACAGACACAGAAGAGGGCGCAGTGGTGTGCGACGTATCAAATCGCCGCGTAATTATGCTATGCACACTGACAGCAGCCGATTCAGCTCTGGTAGATACGGCGAGATCTCTGGTAACAAGTGCCACCGCCTCATTCACTTTCTCCTCAATGCGCCCAATTCGTTCACTTTGCGCCTATAATTTTTGGCATAATCTATGACCGCCAGAAAGGAACGCACAAAAAACTAAATTAAAATTTTCACTAAAATCACTGAGTGAATAGCATTACAATAATAAATTTAAACCAGAGAAATTAGGATATAAAAAATGTCAGAAATTGGGTTTAAATTTTGATAGGGATTCGATAAATATATACCCTCTATCCTACCCTATATATAAAACTGTTTCATAATGTAACATACTTGAAACTTGTTTGTCCATTGTTTGTCCATAGTTTCCAGTTTCGTTGTTAATGAAGCAATCATCTCTGTTAGTTTCGACAGGTTTTCGTTGCCAACAGCTCCAGTTGATTGAGCTTGCCCACTGCCAATCTTCTGAGGACAATCCAAGTCGACCAAGTCTTTAGGCGCCGAGTCGCACTGCGGTTGATAATCGGATGCGTTAAGCTCTCCGGAGCCGACCGAATTCGAACCAGATTCCCTTGCCGAAGGCTGTTCAGCAGTAGCAGCGCGCGCCTCTTTGGTAAACACGCCAGCAAGATTACTGGCAGACTTCCGTTTTCTTCCGCGGGCCGCCGATGCACCACATGCCTGTAATAATTTACGCGTGAAAATTTCATCAGACAGACCAAAATGAAGTCGTAAAACCTGAACATCTTTGTCTGCAGACTCTGTAGAAGTAGGAGGAGGAGGCGACTTTGCCACTACAAGCACTTTGGCCTTGTAGTAGCCGCTCTTGGTCTTCACACCGATCCACTCGTTGACGCTGTAATTCTGACCCGGAGCAACAGTAATGTTCTTTTCGAGAACTGTAACCGGGACGCCACTCTCACCCTCAAACTCTACCACTACTTTTCTTGGTGACTCTGCCATACCGACATACAGATCGACTAATGACTCGGCACACTCGCGAAAACAAAATCAGCATAGACCGCTGGGGCTTTGCTTTAATGGTTGAATGCGTTTATTAACGTAGCTCTGTTAATCCGACTCAGATGGTGCTCTGGTGTTTTCGTTTGTTATTTGATGCCACGGAACAGACAGGCACTGCTCAATAGAGTCTCTAATCCGTTATGTCACAGGCGGATCAGCCTGACGGCTAGGTCAACACACGTCAGATTTTGATTGATCAGCTCTGGCCAGCTAAACCAGAATTCTGGGTCACGTGACCAGAATTGCGGTTGGCCTCTGCCAGAATTCTGGGCCAGAATTCTGGCCCCTCTAACCAGAATTCTGCCGCAATTCTGGGACCCCTATATGACAACACCCCTAATCAGCGGCAAAAACTGCATTAGGTGATATAAATTTGATGGCTGTGTACCCTACATGCGACTGAATTGAGTCACCTTTCAAACAAGCATGTTATAACAAGTGCAGCCGTTTTCTTCCCAAATCATGAAAATGCCGATATCTTCAAAATTAGGCAACGTAGAGCAAAAATAAAGTTATTTTCGGAATCAGCAGCAAAAACTACATAAGAAAAACTGCATTGCACCGCGTTTAATGGTCATACTAGCGAGTAGTGCCACTCAAGAAATAGGGTTGGTCTCAAATTTGGACGCCAATTTCTAACGATCCAGAGCGAGTCTAGCTAAACTGAATGCATTTTCGAACTCAGCACACAAAACTGCATATAACAGTATGCTAACCACTAAGCTTTGCAGAAAAAAATTTTTTTCGAACACCTTTAAGAGGCCAAACACCCCCCCATACCCCCCTATACAGTACACTTTAGTGCGCTCATTTTGTTTGGCCAACTGATGCCTAACATTTGTTAAAACATTAGCTTGGCAGGGCCTTTGCACAAAAAGTTATAAAGATTTTTCGAAAAAAACGGAGTGGCATTTTGCGGCAATTTCGCAGTTTTCGGTGAAGATCTCGGTAACCAGCTAGGATCTGGAAACCGGAGTACCAGAATATGAAAGGCCATTGGAACAGCTACAAAACCATACGCGAGTCGGGATCCTAGCTTAAGAAACGAATGAAGGGTGATCGTTTGAATGGAGGGTGTCAGAGCTATTAAAATGAGCCCGAAAATTGCTGCCGACCCAACTTTGAGGGGGTGTAGCTCCGGTTCCAGGGGGTTGCTGGTGGCCGGGCATGCACCGTTGGTCTTCGACTGTGCTCTATTTTAAGAGATATAAATATCAGCCGGATCCGTGAGATGACCCTGCTTGCCCCCTCAAAGCTGACTTTCTCGCAAAATGCATCTTAAAAATTGCAATTTTTACCTATAACTTCTTCGCAAGTACCTTCAAATTCGAAAGCGTCGTGAATCTGTACAAAATTCTAAATTTGCTTGCTCGATTTGCAGGCTTGGACCGAGGTCCGGAATTTAAAAGCACGCGAATTATTAAAAAATGAGGAGGTGTAGCTGGGGGGGAAAAATCAGGGAAGGTCAGGAATGGATTAGATACTAATTAATTAACTTTCATATGACTGTACGACTCCGGACCGTGCCCTATACTGATGAGCACCCCTAGGGGTATTTTTATATTTGGAAAATAGGCCCTCCGGAGCGTGCCCCGTACTGATGCGTCTCTAGGGGTATTTTTATATTTGGAAAATAGGCCCTCCGGAGCGTGCCCCGTACTGATGCGTCTCTAGGGGTATTTTTATATTTGGAAAACAGGCCCTCCGGAGCGTGCCTATACTGATGCGTCCCCCTAGGGGTATTTTTATGTTTTTAAAACAGGGCCTCCGGAGCGTGCCCTATACTGATGCGCCCCCTAGGGGTATTTTTATGTTTTTAAAACAGGCCCTCTGGAGCGTCCCTATACTGAT
Organism: Sabatieria punctata; assembly: GCA_030248155.1. Taxonomy (NCBI): domain Eukaryota; kingdom Metazoa; phylum Nematoda; class Chromadorea; order Araeolaimida; family Comesomatidae; genus Sabatieria; species Sabatieria punctata. Next base: position 15,981 of record JASANB010002765.1, read on the forward strand.
GCGTCCCTGTTGGGATATTTTTATATTTGGAAAACAGGCCCACCGGAGCGTGCCTAAACTGATGCGTGCCTCTAGGGGTATTTTTGTATTGGGAAAACAGGCCTCTGGAGCGTGCCTATACTGATGCCTCTCTAGGGGTACTTTTATATTTGGCAAAACAGGCCCCCGGGGCGTTTCCTATGCTGATTTAGTGATCATTAGACTCGCCAGGCGAAGGGCTTTCAATTGATATATGACTTGACCATTTTGGACGATTTTGAAATTTTGGAATTTTGCCAAAAAAATTATCGATAATCGATATTTATCGATAGAAATCGTTAATTTACAATTAATTATGATCATTAAACACATTAATTTCTGTTTGTGATCGGTTCCTGATTCCCCCCCAGCTACACCTGATCCAAAAAATGCATTATTAGACGTTTTGGAGCTATCAGAAAGTTTTACTCCCCTTTGGCTGGGGAAAGCTCCCTGGACCACTTGTGCCTAGACTTAATTCGTAGTACTACAAACAAATTTTCGGCGATTATGACGTCATCAAGTCAAGACTACAAAATATTTGGTTGACTACAAATTGACTGAAAACTGCAATTTCAAAATTTGCGAATTTGTAATCATTTGTTTGAATATTTTCCGACTTTTTAATGTAATTTTATATGAAATTGAGTCCCTAATCGGCATTTTAGCTGTCTTGAGCTTTCCATAAACCATCACCAAACCGTAAAGGAAAGCATACCAAGAACCAAACTATTCTTTCTGAAAATAAAAGTGTTGGAAAGATCCTTTTTTTAGTTTTGCCCCATTTTTGCACCAGTAAATTTTTAATGAAAGCTGAAAACATGATTGACAGTTGCACATTCGTTCGTGCTTCTTCTTGCCTTAGTTTTGTAAAATTTCTCTCATTCAATTTTTAGAAAAATACCATACTATTGGAATTCTATTAAATATTGAATTCTGTACTATGTATGTTTCTTTCCAGAAATGTCTGCTAGAAATGGGGATTTTTGACAGAATAAGCAATTTACAGGCTTACTATGACTATTTTTGCAAAGCTTCACTATGGATTGTTGATTTGGCAAAAGTTTGCGGTATAATATCGAATTTCTGACGTTTGGTAACTTGAGTACAAATTGACTACAAACTATTTTGACTACCTACATATTTTTTAACCTGAACTTGACAACTACAAATTATTTCCTCGATAGTTTTTGACTATAATAGTCAGGCACTTAACGCCGTTTATGGTAGCGGTAGCTAGGGTAGTGGTACCATATATGGTAGCCCCACGTTCGGCGACTGTGGTGGTACCATATATGGTGCCGGTACCATAAACGGCGTTAAGTGCTTGACTGTTTAAGCTAAAGACTACAAATTGAAATTCTCTAAGCAAATAGGTCTATCTACTTGTGTCTAAGACTTGCAGTTGAACGGATAACCATGGTATCGGTTCCCAATAAAAAGCATTGGCTGTTGTACGTACAGTCCCGCTCTCAAACAGCTCGACCAACAGCCAATATTGGCCAATATTGGCAAATATCGCCAACGAAGCCAACAGGCGCGCTGGGTCACCAACAGGACCCACAAATGACCCACACCAACAACAAAACGACAACACCGCCGCCAACAGACCGCCTTGGGGCATTGCGCGCGGCTGCCACGAGGTCTACTGCACCTGTTACAATTAATTAGCAAAACTTTCACACAAATTTAAGCACGTTTTATGACATTGTAGGGCCACCGTTATTTCAAGAAACCGGCCGCCGGTCAGTGCTTAGAAAGCAGTGCACGCAATTTTTTAGGTAAACCGGCCGCCGGTCAGCGCTTAGAAAGCAGTGCGCGCAATTTTTTAGGTAAACCGGCCGCCGGTCAGCGCTTAGAAAGCAGTGCGCACAATTTTTTTTAGTAAACCGGCCGCCGGTCAGTGCGTAGAAAACAGTGCGCGCAATTTTATTAGGTAAACCGGCCGCCGGTCAGTGCGTAGAAAGCAGTGCGCGCAATTTTATTGGGTAAACCGGCCGCAGGTCAGCGCTTAGAAAGCAGTGCGCACAATTTTTTTTAGTAAACCGGCCGCCGGTCAATGCGTAGAAAACAGTGCGCGCAATTTTATTAGGTAAACCGGCCGCCGGTCAGCGCTTAGAAAGCAGTGCGCGCAATTTTATTAGGTAAACCGGCCGCCGGTCAGTGCTTAGAAAACAGTGCGCGCAATTTTATTAGGTAAACCGGCCGCCGGTCAGTGCTTAGAAGAATGCAATGCAATCAATTGCGTGCCCTCAACGGGAACCACATTGGTGACAGAGCCTAAAAGAGTAGGGACCAATAAGACCAAGTAGCGGCCAACAGTCAGATCGGCCTACACACCAACAGCAATTAACGCCGAGCCGGCACCCCATAAACACGGCCAACAATCGCGTGCAAAGAATGCCTGGTTGTTGGCCCAATTCTCGTCCAATTCTAGCTGTTGGTCGAGCTGTTTGAGAGCGGGACTGTACGTGGTTACTTCCCTGACTGTTGCAAGGAGAGGATTGTCGGTAGAGAGCTGGAGTATGGGAAGAAGCGGCACCTTTCCTCTTACCAAAGGGCTGGCTTTTCTGAGCAAGTGCACCAGTAGCTCAGAGGTGGATCAGGCTGGCCGGTTTCCCGGCACTCTCCTCAGCAATTCCAATCGTGCCGCCAGTCAGTTTGAGTTGTCTGAAAGTGCGATGAGACTTAGAGTCAGACGCAGCTCGGTCGGTCAGTCGGAACAGCCGAAACCCAGTTAAGATTGTTGCTCCTATGTAATCACAGTTAGAATTGAGCGTGATGGAAACATCTATAAAATACAAGTGAACCCATTATACAGTCCGGCACTTAACGCCGTTTATGGTACCGTCACCATATATGGTACCACCACATGGCCCGAACTTGGTGGTGCCATAGATGGCGTTAAGTGCCTGACTGTTATACTGTACGTATACGTATCTATTAAAAACCTTTTTCAATATAATCCAAAATCTTCGCCTCTTTTTGTGATGTTAACTGTGTCGAGTCATTGTTCTAATCCACCAATGTGTTCGCGTTTTTTTGTACTGTACGTACTTTGCCTGTCGAAACTGCAAGTACGTCGTTCACTTAAGGGCGGAGTTTGGTACGGTTGCTTACTGTTCGTTTAGTGCATGACTTATCGCTATCAACTATATAATTTAGACTTCGACAGACTACCAAAGCGCCTCGGGGTTGGTATTAATTAATCGCACTTTGCCAGTCTCTGGTGTTAATCGGTTGGCAGGCAGACATGCCACCCAGATGGCTGAAGAATGAATCGGCCTTTAGGGCTTTTAGGAAAACAAGTTAGAAATGCCAGTTGCTGGTTGGGGGAATAGTCCGGCAATTGAATTTACCTTATTAGTGTATAGGTTGCGTAAATTAGTGTTTTTCGAGTTATAGTTTTTTTCGTTAAATTTGATTTTTAAAACGGGCCAGAATCCTGGAGATCAGACGCCAGCTCATACATGTATGGTTAGTCAATTGAAAATGGCCATATCTGTCCATATGCTGGTGGTCAGATGCAGACATACATATATGTCAGTTGGCTGCTAATTACAATTGTTTTAGTCGCAAAATGTAGCAATTTCGTAATCAGAGATCCAATCAAGCGTCTTTAAAAGTAAATTCGAAGGAATATATACTTCTAAGGTAGGCCTACTCACACGAAAGAATCAGTAGCTATTTTTCAAAACGTGACCTAGAAAGGTAGCTTTTGCGAGTTCTTTCAAAGTCATGGTGGTAGTTCGAAGGGAGTTAAGGACTCCAGCCTTTGTATGTAGAGCATGCTGTAATTAATTGGATGTTGCTGTGTAAACTACAACAACCTGCAGCTCGGGAGCAGTCGTCTGCTAGCAGATTCGGTCGTTTTTACTGAAGATTTGCAATTTCGGTGCTGAACCCTCTGCGGTCGGTTGAATCAAAGAAAGACTCGACCACATGACTAAGATCTAATTTAAAGTGGAACACCCACCTGACCAGGACCAGCAGCGCATTTTGATCTGATGTAATTGGCAGAAACCCTATTACTGCACCTGCACCGTACTGTATCCGGTTTTTCCCGTTTCTTTTGTTTGGTCTGAAGGCTTGTGGTGAGTTCATTTGTATTCCCTTCCATTTCCGTCGTGTCCACGTGAAGTTCACATGGTTGGCATTTACTCGTGTGGGTCAATTCCGTTTTTGTCAGTCAGTTGACTTCCATATGTCGCGTCTGTCTGTCCCATGACTGACATATGTTTGGCCAACCAATGAATCCTTTATTGTTCGAATCACGGGGACGGGACTACCTACCGACCTACCTGGCCACCGTATTATATATAGTGACAGTGCCTTGGCTTGCTTGCATATATCAACATGGCGGATATTTGTTAAAAACTTGTCCTTAAGCCTAAGCCTGAACCTAAGCTAAAAGTTGGGTTTGACAGCGGGTTGGGCCTTCCTCAATCAATTATCGGCCATGTGGCGGATAACAGGAGGATATTTACGCACGAACCTTTCTTGCCTTGTCCCCGTTTGCCAGAAAGAACGAATAAAGAGTGACTTTCCTAATAAGTCTCACTTCAGAGCTGAATAGAAATGGCTAATTTTCGACTGGACCTGATCGAGCCGCACGATGAAAGAGAAAAATTGGTCAGAATTCTCAACTTCAAAAACAACGACGACGGCGATTACACGGTGCTTATTTATTTCTACTCTCTCTCTACTTTGTTAATGGCATATGGCTTGTTTGTTTTTGAGTTCCACTGTCCTTTCTGACAGCTCAGGACACCCCTCGCTCTTTTCAGAGCCCTTCAATGGGGTAGCCCTGTCTACAAACAACCCTCCTCTTTGCTGCCATAGGTGCTTGGGCAGCGCCGGTTCGGTTCCCATTTACCGGCTTTCGGTGGTCTGGGTTGGGCTTTACGTCGACTACTTCCAGTCGCTTCGACCGGTTTCGAACCCACAAACAACCGCTCTCAGATGCCGGGGCCGCCGTGACACACGGGATAGCGTAAACTACTCGTGGTCAAGACGCGACTATAAATAATACTAATTAATAGCAGACATGACCAAGAGGGGATGAGGAGGCTTGACCCCTCTAGCTCTGACCCATACATGTAACAGGTCATCCGCCGAAGGGGGTTGGGGGTCTGGCTCCGGCCGGGGCGTCTGAGCCAAAATTTTGGGAGGGGGTTGTGCACTAAAAAACGCTCAAAAATCGAAAAAATCGCAAATTTTTTTGCTAAAATCGCTAATTTGGGCTGAAATACAGCTAAAAAGTGCTGTTTTGCAGGCGATTTTGGCAATTTTTGTGTCTGAAATTGTAAAAAATCGCAAAAATTTGCTCCAAAAATTACTTGCCAGAAAAATCGGAGGGGGGTCGGCAAAATCTCTCGGGGGGGGTCTGGCCTAAGTCGGGTGGGGGCCAGACCCCCACCCCCTGTTGCATGTATGCTCTGAACTGTCTATTATACAGCTGTAATGTTTTTTGCTTATTCTAACATAATCAAGTATTGCCTGTGTGAATTATTTCAAGCATAGGCATTTCAGCTGTCGACTGATTCACAAAATCAGTGCGTCGTGATGGCAGTAACACTGTTTTGCGTTTGTAATGCAAAAATGAAAAGCAAACTTTGGAGCTGAAAAACTGCGTAGCGTAGCGTAGGTAAACCCACTCACCCCCGGCCCATGTATGTACCATCCCCTCAGACGCTCCTACCCCCTCAAACTCCCCTCATGAATTGAAAATTCTATCCTTTGAAAAAAGGAAATCCCATGTTACGTGTATGGTGTGAGTACTTACTAAAGGCTAAGTTTGAATCGCCTGTATTCTGCAAGCTATGTAAATTTCTAAAAAATGAATTTAAGACTTGGGCGGTTCACCATAAATTCTATTGCTTTTCTGTTCTGAAATCCAACGTGAATTTATGCATAGGTCATACCAGGCTTACATAGGTGCACGCACAGATACTGTAGTGAGTCATAAAGTTAATACGTAATCCATGGCTCATCATCGATATCAAACACCTTCTTATACCCTTGCCGCTTGACAAACGGTTCCGGAAACTCTTCTGGAAACGGGTAGTCTGAAAACTCCGGCCACGGTTGTCTTTGATCCATCTAAATTGACGGTTAAACACTTAACACCGTTTATTGTACTGCTACCATATATGGTACCGGCCACACATGTACTAGGAGGGTTACCCCCTGCTGGGAAGGTCAAACCCCCCTCATCCGCCCCCCTCCGAGACAGGTTAAGGGACCCCCGACCCAAAAAATGCAAGTACTAGTAGTGGCTTCAGTACTAACAAACTGACTCAGAAATCACTAATTTTAGCCTAAAAAATTCGCTTGAAAAGCCTTTGGAAACCGAATATGACGTTTGATCTATGATCTATGGGGGTCTGGCCATGGATAGTTTATGGTATCACGTGTGTCACGGCGACCCCGGCATCCGTGAGAGCGGTTGTTTGTGGGTTGGAAACCGGTCGACGCGGCTGGAAGTAGTCGACGTAAAACCCAACTCAGACCGTCCAAAGCCGGTGATGGCCAGTAGGTAAATGGGAACCGAACCGGCGCTGCCTAAGCACTCTATGACAGCAAAGGGCGATGTTTGTAGGCAGGAAATTCTACTGAAAGGCTCTAATAAGAGCCTTGGGTGTCCTTAGCTGTCCGAAAGGACAGTGTAATCTAAACAAACAAACAAACAAACAAACAAACAAACTGGCCTAAGTCGGTGAAGGCAGACCCCCTGTGGCATACATCTCATGTCTTGAGTGAGATTAATCTAACTAACAAAGGGCGCCCTACCCTTTTGAACACCGGCATAGCAGCAGTGGACCAAATAGCAGCAGTTAGGCACAGTGCAAAGCAGAGTCCGACTTTCTCTCCAAACATGACGATAAATGCCGTGCCGCCCGACTCTGTGCGGTCTGGGAATTGGGATCTCTAAAGTGTCGGCTAAACGGTTGTCTGCCTTTTTGAAGATAAATAATGACTTCAATAAATGGCTTGTTGTTGTGGCCGCTGCCTGCGCGTTAAATCGACGTGCCATCGCACTCTTAGTGCCAAACAAACTGTCGTTTGTTTATGCTAATGGGTTGAAAGGCAGTTAAATTTACAGCCGTTACACACATGCATCTTTGAAGCGCACTCTGAGTGGTGGCAATATTATCTTTTCTTCAGATCAGATGCTAAGTCAAACAATTCGAAAGTATAAGTATAGATTAAAATGTCCCATCGCTTTTTTGGCCTTTACTCAAAACATTCCGTTCTTCTTTGTAGATTGGCTCAAAGTTTGAAGATTTATTAACAAGGATATTATTTGGTTAAAAAATTCTGACTCGTGCTGGTTTTATTGACGTTTATTTAAACTATAAATCAGGGTAGTCACCGAAATATTAATTTTTGAGTAATTCCAAAAGTATGGCTTTGAAAGTGCTAACTCATATTGGGCTGTTTTTCAGGTGTTGAGCTTTTTCTACCAAGTTCGATCCACGATTAGCTTTAGGAAGCCCTTTTTGCGCCAATTAATTAGTATTTAGCATAAGTTATGCGATAATTTCTTATAGTAGTCCAGTTTCCTAAGTAGCAAGCAAAAATTAGCTTTTTTCTTATTTTTGTAAAATAGCATAGTCTATTTTTTGTCATTTCTGGCGATTCTGAGTGTATCTTTTCAGTTAGATACGGTTTTTGGTCCGTATGAGCTAGTATTGGGTTGTGGTTATTGAGCTTTCTATTATTATCTTATCAACATACTAGGGGGTTTGGAACGGGTTACCCCCTAGCTGGAAAGGCCAAACAACCTCACCCCCCCCCCCGAGACAGGTTAACGGACCCCCCCCCCCGACCCAAAAGTACAAGTACTAGTAGTGGCTAACAGTACTCCAGTACTAACAAACTGGCTCAGAAATCACTAATTTTTAGTCTAAAATTCGCGTTAAAAGCCTTTGGAAACCGAATTTGGCGTTTCCACTGCTGATATTTAAGAGAAATCGGTGTTTTTGGAGGCCCTTTTTGTCATTTTTTGCTTGCTTTCAGCTCTAAAACGCTATTTGGCAGCTTAAAATAGCGATTTTTAGCGTGCTTACTGAAAACAGGTGTTAGAAACGCATGGAGCTTTTGAAATTTTGGATCTGTGACATGTATGCTTATCAATTATTACTATTTCAGTCCTACATAATTCAAGTAACAGTGGGCGACTACTGCTGGACAGTAGAGCGAAGGTACAGCGAATTTGACGAGTTCGACCGTCGTCGATTCAGTAAGACCATCGGCAAGAAACACTCGCTCTTGCCACCCAAGAAAATAATTGGCAACAGGGTAAAACTACTGCCAAAAGTCAATTTCTTCTTCCGTTGATTAGGCTAACCAACCATATATAGGAAGAAAGCTTCCTGGGTGAGCGACGGACTGAGTTGGAGAAATATTTGCGAACCGTAGTAGAATTGGAGTTATGGCTGCAGAAGAAACGTTCCTACCCTTGCGTTCCGCAGACGCTGGCTCGGTTTCTGGACATGCACAAATATGTGAGTTTTGTTGTTTATATTACGAACAATTTTACTAGACATATGGTATAGTGTATGCTAGACAAAAGCTAAGCCCGACCCACTAACCGTAGAAAGGCAAAAAGTTTGCGCACTTGCTGTACATCGTTTGACACTGCAGCCCGCCGAGTTTGGAACAAAGCACAAAATGTTAACAGACAATTAACAGACTATACAATACTGTCTACGTAATAATACTGACTGACTACCTAATTTACACTTTAGCTACACGTTTGATACTGATTCAGGTAAAGCAAGCAAAATATTGGCAGTTAAAGATTTCTCAACATGTTCATACATCACTGAGGAATTTTGTTCCTGTAGAATTCACTATGAATAAGATTTAAAAATGTCAAAATAAGAATTGATTGTCTAAAAGACCCTGACATGTTGAGAAATCCACCAGCTAAATAATGACTTAGGTGCGAGGTTTGAAATTATGCACACTTCAACCTGGCCTATTAAAGCATTTACAACAATTGGAGCACAACTTTGCACAAGGACTCTGATTTCGACAGTCAAAAACTATTTGTCTATGTGCATAGAAAGAAACAATAAACAGAAACCTAAAACAACACAACTTACACAAGACAGACAGCAAAAGCGTCGCAGTCAGGCGTCAGCAGGTTCGTCCTCAGCAGCGGCGGCCGTCAGCTCTCCGTTCTTTCCGTCCGACTTTTTCATGCGCCAGGCTTGGATGCGCACCCAGACGTCTCTGAACGCCAGGTAGAGCATGATGACGTTCTTGAGAACGAAGACCGAAATGTCATAGTTGGATCCTTCTTTGGGGTAGAGTATGACCCAAAGGTAGATACGCAGGGTCAGGTAGGGAACGTTGACCAGGAACACATAGACCAGGGAATAGAGCTTGGCATAGGGCAGTAGGATCCAGTGCGGCATCTTGCGGAAACGCAGCTTCAGCAGCGCAAAGGTCGGCAGCACGAAGTTGATGCAGGCGAAACACAGGATCAGAATCTCGAGCAGCAGGTCGAGATCCCAGGAGTTTCGCTGAAACAGAGAGATGTAGAAAAAGTTTTGTTGACCAAACATTTTTCCTTGAATGGGTGCCTGATAGTCCCTGTCACTCGAGTAAGCTAAACTAAGCTTGATCGGAAAAAATGAAAGTGCCCATAAGTAGGACATTTTATTGTGGGTTTATACTCACAAGCTCAATACTCAGTGTTCCATCTATTGGAATCAGAAACAGCTTGAAGTTGAGTGAGGTCAGAAGACAAAAGTGACTACTCATCTTCAAGCTGTTTCTGACGCCAATGGCTGGAACACTTTAGTATTGAGCTTGTGAGTATAAACCCGCAATAAGATGTCCTACTTATGGGCACTTTCATTTTCTCCTGTCCTACTTAGTTTGCTCTGGGAGGGCTATCATAGTTCGGCACCCTGTAGACATATAAACGGCTTACCTTGTTAAGCCATAACAGATCGAGAAAGTAGATGCTGTCGAGGAGATCAAGGGTGACGTTGGTGGCTAGATAGGTGAGATAGAGCTGTCGAGGACTGTTCAGAGTGGTGTAGTGGTGGGCCTCCACCAGGAACAGGAATATCACTGCACTCAGACTGAGCACCAGTCGAAAGAGGTGGCGCCCGAACAACTCCTCCTCATCTAGACTGTCGTAGTAGAGTCGGAATGTGACTGCGATCTTGCCCACCAAGACCATGCTGTAGACGAACCAACCGACGAAAGCATACTTGATGTTGGCATCTGCAAATGAGGGAGGGCACTGAGAGAAAGACCGGTTTCCTGGCTGTCAGATAAGACTTATTTTGCACAGTTCTGTTCTGACTGATCGGCGGACTGGACCACTCAAACAATTATCTTGATCGCTGATTGATAGAGATTAGCGGCTCTGTTCAGCTGAGCGGCGATGGTTTGTGGGAAAAGAAACTGCCGAACAGATCAGAAAGTTGCTATGATTTTTGTTGCTCACTCACAATGATCATTAGATTGGAATCAAAGGAGCTTTGAGGATTCCAATCCTCATGTTTTGCGACTGGCTGTTGGAGTAGTATCTGCCGGTTAATGCTGCTAATTAGTGTAAAAGACAAGCGTGTTAGCAGTTTTTCCCGCTGTTTGAAGTTTAAAGAAAGTTGCGCTAGCAAAAACTAGACTGCATTGCGGCCAACATGTGTAAACAGAACAAGACAACCGACTCAAAAACTCACCACTAGAGCATTCCTCCTCCATGCAGCGCTGGTTGTACTTGAGCGCCATGACCAGTAGCCAAAGCATAACTGCCAAGACCAGCACATCTCCTGCCAGCCATGCGTACCAGTGGTCGCCCAAATTGGTGATGAAATAGTAGTCGAGCGTTCCCAATTGCACTACGATTAACGCAACGCATAAGAGAAAGGACAGTATGTCCAGTACCATCCGACACTTGCGGCCTGGCACCACCGCCATGATGGCCTGCTCCAGTTGGGCAGTCAGTTTGGTAGTGGTTGGTCAGTCAGGCAGACTCAAAACTCTGCAAATGACTTAATCAGACGCTCTAAAGACTCGAAAATGAGCGCGGTGAATTTTGATGAGGACGCTAACGTATGTATTGCTTTTGTGAAAAGCTTATTGCCCGGTTTTGGGTGGGCGGAAAAGGTGGCAGGCCGTCTAAGACACTGGGCAGGACAGGACAGGCTGGCAGCTTTTATGAGCCAAACGACGACTGGAATCGGATTTAGGGGATTAGCTGTGTATGGACGGTCCCACCGGTGGATTAGCATTCTTTGCTGCACAAGGCAGCCTGAATTCAATATAAGAGCAAATTGCCACCACCAAGGCCCGAACAAACCTAATATGGTCAGACAGACTGCCTGATCATTGTGGTTTTTGTTCAGCGGCCGGCGTCTCAAAGTAGACAACTGAGAAAACGGGTCCATCAGCCACTCAGAGACAGTTTACTCAACGCAAGTGCTGGCCTGCTGGTAGCAGTAGCCGCACGGGCACGCGCTGCCAAATTGTGATGAATTACCGCCAAACACTCTGCCAAGCCGTAAACACCCACTCTCTGTGGGAGCTTCCAAAAAATGGATCTGTGCCTAAGCGCTACTAAAAGCCTGCCTAAAAAGGAGCTTCAGCAAAATTCATTAGACTAGAGCAACCAACGCTAATTGCGCCCCAAAGGCTGGCTTTATGGCTTAATTTTAGAAGCGCTGCCTGCTAATTTTACCACAGGGGAGGGAAGCAGGAGATAAATGCCAGCGGATGGTGGGTACAAATTTATTCGCCGTCTGACAGGCGCCTACTATGTACAAGCAAGCCCCCAAAGAACATCTGTTGGCCAAGAAATATGACACCTCCGCGGGCCCAGCCAGAGTGGTTTATGACCGATTGACTGTTGTACAAACAGTTGAACGCGTCTGAAGTTATGTACCTTGCACCTCTCTGAGATTAAGAGGTGTCTAGAGATAGGTAACAATAGAAAAATACAGCAATTCTCTCAAGGCAACTGATCAAAGTCTAGAGACAGATCAGAGAACAAAGCGGCAATTTTGAATTCAACAAAAAGCCCGATCGGCTACACCTGCTCATCTGGTTAGCAGCGCAATAACAGCAGCTATTATTCTGTTAGCTTGCTGGCTAGCTAGCCTGGACAGACAGACGGACAGACAGACACAAGAGGCGACAGGAAACGGCGTGGCGGCCGACTGACTGCGTAAATAAACGGTGGCCAGACCAAAGGCTGAGTCAGTCTCTCTGACCAATGGCCGACACCGATGGTCAGAATCGATAAAGGCAGCAGCTCAGCTCAGATTGCCTGCCGACCGATGTCCAGCGGGTCCTAAATGACCGGTCAACTACAAAAGAGACATTGTGAGAGACAGGTAATAACAGGTGAGAGGCCTGCCTGCCGACCGCGCTGCTGGGAAGAATTGAGATTCAGGCGGCGTTCGGCAAAAAGCCAGTGACAATAGAGCGGAGAGAGAGGCAGAGTTGCAAAAAGATTGGTCGGCCTTGAAGAGACATGATGTTTTGTAACTAGAAAGGTCCTGCCTTTCTACAGTATACTTACGGTTGACAGTCCATCGAAAGGCATTCTTCAGTTCTTTCAATACTCAGTTTATTGAGTCAGCGAACTGAATCGCGATAACAAGCAAGATTGCAAATTCATCACCTGAACGAGAGTATCAAATTATGACTCTCATAACGCAGACTAATCCATTGAAACGAGCTGCGCGTTGATTGGCATCTGGAAATTAATTTAGCCTCCGCTTGACCAGTGTCCTGTTTACGGCCGGGTCGGCCTAACGGTCACAAATCAATACAGCGTCAGGGCTAATTGTGATCGACTCTAATGAGCCGCCGGTCGTTTGCGTGCGAACACACCAATACGGCATCTGACTCACTGCTAAATGAGCAGTTGATTGTTGTTATTATGCTACCGTATGCAGCGTAGTCTCCAATGTTTCAAAAGAATTCTAGTCAAATTTCAAATTACTGTGTGGCCCATCTCTCTAACCGGGTCTTCATCTTGCTGTAACTTTTGTATTCGTCAATGAATTTCGCCGAAATTTTAACACAACATGCATACAAGCTCAGCATTTTTTCTCGCAAAATTTTAGCCGAGGTTGTCACTTCAACTACTAGTTATGCAAGTACTTCCAAGGATTTACTACAGCAGACACGTGTAAGTGCATAACTAGTGATTGAAACGACAGACTTGGCGAAAATTTTGTGAGTAAAAATGCTGAGGATTTGTTTATGTTGTGTTAAAATTTCAGTGGAATTGACTGACAAATACAAAAGTTACAGCACGATGAAACCCCGGTTAGATAAATGGACCGCATTGTTACAGTTGGTAAAAAATTTTTTTAAATCGTCTTAAAGAGGTCTAGCGTGCTAGTACAGGCACTTGCAACAAATTTTCCACTTTTTTCACCTCAAGTCAGTTAAGAAACCAGTTCGAAAACGCCAATACAGGTCTAAAGACTGCCTATAACTGGATAATTTCACCAAAAATTGTCTTCTGTGCACATAGTACACTTGGCATGCACCTCACATAATCCACCATTCAGAGCTGAAAAGTTTCTACTGTACCGTACTATGACAGAGAAAAAACAAACTATAATTTCAGGAAATCCACGCAATCTGTGAGAATTTAGCCGAAAGGCTGTGGAAGAAAGGAGATCAGTGGCTGGAGGCGAGTACTTCCAAGCCCAAATACTTCGAATTCACACCTGTCGAACTTCACGCTATCACTGAACGGCTCAAACTTCCCGAACCGACCTGTATTTACCTACTAACGATAATCTTTTTTCTACTGAAAAACTGGTGGCCGCGTTTAGGTGCCTCGGACCAGTGCCTAGACATTGGACACATAGTTGATTTTCTGGCAAATGTGCTGCATCTAAAAGTGAGGGGATCGAAAGGAAATGTTGGCTCCAGCAATATACCGGTCAATGGTCTCCAGTTCAGTTTAGCGCCGTGCAAGCAAGTCAAGTCGTTATGGGTAACTGTGTTTCGCATTTTTCTCTTATTTCTGATGTGTCTGAACTAGAGTTAATTGCAATTAATTAATTACTTTGTCAATTAATTGATGTGAGCTGTATTGTTCTGATAAAATAATCACTGTTTAAGCTGAGAGACGCTCAAGCCAAGGCCATTGACGATTTGGGCTCGCTGAAATCTAGCGTCAAAATGCTTTCAGTACATTACAGTCTCGATACGCTAGGTGTAAGTTGAATCGATCTAGTAAATAACGTAAATAACTCTGATTCATACATGTAGCAGAGGGTCTGCCCCACCCGACTTAGACCACAGCCTCCCGCGACGATTTTTCCGGTAGGTTATTTAATTGAGCAAATTTTTGCGATTTTTTGCTATTTCAGACAAAAAATTGCCAAAATCGCCAGTAAGACAGCACTTTTTAGCTGTATTTGAGCCGAAATTAGCGGTTTTTTACGATTTTTAGCCGGAAAATTGCGATTTTTGAGCGTTACTTCGTGCCCAACCCACCTCTGTAGAGTTTGGGCTTCGACCCCCGGCCGGCGCCAGACCCCTAAAGTCCCCTCCCCTTCGGCGGATGACCTGTTACATGTATGCTCTGATTATACTGTGTGAGTGACCCGAGGTTCGTCTTTTGTGATCCTTTATCAATTTGGTTGCAATTTTAACAAAACATGCACCTACCCATGCATGGGCCGCGGGGGTCTGGGATGGTTTGCCCACCCCAACCTGGGCTCAACCCCCCAAACGACTCCACCCACCCACCTGAAGCGGACTTTTGTTCTTGACCTGACCCCATCCAGCGAAATCGCCACGAACCTCAAATTTTCGGATTTTGAGTACCCCCAACCCATGTATGACCTAACCTCAGAATTATTACTGTCAAAATGTTGGCCGTTTATCACTTCACCGACTAGCTGTGCACTTCGTTCAAAGTGAACTGGTGAAGTGTCCAGCTAGTGGTTGATCTGACAGACTTGGTTGAAATTTTGAGAGTAAAAATGCAGAGGCTATGTGTATGTAGGGAACGACCGGAACCGGATTTTTGGGTCCGATCGGAATCGGAATCGGAACTCAAGTACAGTTCCGAATCGGAATTTTTCGGAGTCGGAACTTTTTTGAAAATCGGCTTATAATTTTGGAATAACCTGTTTTTGGCAACGAAACAGTGTTTACGCAACAATCCTTTAAATTGCATGCTAACATGCGGTACAAATCACCATGTCAAACGATAGCAATGCATTAAAATCGCCAACCATCAATAGGTATAATTCAAAGCGCGTAAATTATGCTTTAAAAACAACAATTTTTCAACGTTTTCAGTAAAGAGTGCGAACTGGTATTGGGTATTGAGTGTATTGTGGTGTTTTCCAGGTATTGGTAATTGGGTATTGGTTTTTTTATGCCCCAATACCCAATACTAATTAGGACCTATTAAAATCCCTGTTGAACTGAAAAACTGACCTGAAAAAAGTCGAAAAGATTGACCGATAATTACAGTAGGTATAGAAATCCGTTTTTGTAAATAAACTAAAGGTTAAGATTGTCATACTGTCCGCTTTTCTAGTACACCAGTAATTAGTGCAATTTCTCGGTTCTTATCTAAGATAAACGTTTGTGATTCAATTGAAATTTGTCATTTTAGTGATACAGAATGTATTAGTACTGTACCCAGGGGTGCGGGTCTGGTACACCCCTTTCCGGTGGAGTAAGAAGAAAAAATCCACCGAAAATAAGAAACACTGTAATACAGTAGCTCATGTACGGACTAAAACTGTTAATTTCTGCTTATTTTACCCACCAGAACGGCTTCTAAATGCTTTCTTAAAGGCTAATTTTTAAAAATATCTTGCGCTAGTTGGACAATCCTAAGCCTAAGCCCAACCAAGCCTCTTCGAACTTTTTATCCCTGTGAAAGAAATCATGTGTACACCACTGGAATGACAGTAGGTTATGGATTACTAAACCACGCAGATTGTCGCTTGCACAGCAAAGAAGACAATAGTACGCAATAAATGGTGTTTGATTTCCTAAAAATTTAGCGAAAGTTCCGAAAAATTCCGAGACCTCTGAGTTCGGAATCGGAATCGGAACTGCCAGTTCCGATCGGAATCGGAATTCCGGTCGTTCCCTATGTGTATATTGTGTTAAAATTTCAGCCAAATTAAACTGACCAACACAAAAGTTAGAGCCAGACCAACCCTTGATAGAGAAATGGACCTGCCTGTTGTATGTGTTGTGGAATGGGGTTTTAGGATCTCTTAAACGACCGTATCGAGGCGCCGCTACCAGTGCAGCTCTCCCAAATGGAACAGTGGATAGAGTTAGTGGAGGCTGATTTTTCCTTCAATACCCTTAAAGAAATTGACGAGTCTGTAGTGAGTGTTTACCTCTGGTTTGGGAAGCATTAGTTTTGTTACTGCCTGCCATACATGTAACAGGTCATCCGCCGATCGGATGGGGGTCTGAGCCCAATTTCTAGAGCAGTGGGGTTCTGTACTAAAAAACGCTCTAGATCGCAATTTTGGGGTAAAAATTATAAATATCGCTAATTTGGGCTCAACAAATACTGCTGTTTTACAGGAGTGTTTAGCAATTTTAGTGTCTCAAATTCTAAAAAGAATCGTAAAAATTTGCTGACAAAAATTACTTGCCCGAAAAATCGTTTCGTGGGGGCTCCCAATCGGGCGGTTGGGCCTAAGTTGGGTGGGGGACAGACCCCAAACCCCTTGTTACATTATGGTCCAGCAACCATAAAAAACTTAACGCCGTTTATGGTACCGACACCATATATGGCACCGGTTCCTAGGGTAGTGACACCATATATGGGGGACTATCCAACTTGCGCACAACCGATTTGCGCACATGGATCGCGGGCACACCAATTTGCGCACAACCACAACCGATTTGCGCACATTTTTTTATTGCAGCACAATATAGTCACAACTGACGAATATCGAACAGACAACAACAGTAATTACATAACAATTTCATTATGTAGCACAATTTACACAAAAATTTAAAACAATTATCATAGCACAATAAACATGACATCTTATAGCTGGTTGTGCTTTGGCTGTGCGAAGTAAGGGCCTGTTCCTCTTAGAAAAGCCATGCGCTCGATCATACTGATTTGGTAACGCTCAGCCAGTCTGCGAATTTTGCCATCGATGCGTTCGCATTTTGGATTGCGCGAAAGCAGCGTGCACCAGCGACCATCTGATCTGTCTCTCAAAGTACTCAAACAATCCTGACTGCCAAAGAGCAAGTGGGGCCTCATAGATTATCTCATCCAAACCGTCACGTCATTTCGGTCGTGGTAAATGAGGTCCGCCGCACCAACAATGATGTGGAGAGCTGGAAGTTTAAGATGACCAGGTTGTTCAACAAACGGAAGCGAAGCATCCAGATATTTACTTTTTCCTGGAACGCATCCTATCAAAACAAAACTATGTAAGGCGCAGGCAACAAGATGGCAAAATTCGCAGACTAGCCGAACGGCCAAATGGGTTTGTCTAGCGCATGGCTTTTCTAACAGGAACAGGCCATTACTTTATACGCACAGCCAAAGCGCAACCAGCTATAAAAAATGTCATGTTTATTGTGCTATGATAATTGTTTTAAATTGTTGTGTAAATTGTGCTAAATAATATAACTGCTATGTAATTACTGTTGTTGTAGTTGTGCTGCAGCAAAAAAAAATTGTGCGCAAATCGGTTGTGCTTGTGCGCAAACCGGTTGTGCGCAAGTTGGTGTGCCCGCGATCCATGTGCGCAAATCGGTTGTGCGCAAGTTGGTAGTTCCCATATATGGTACCCCTACCTTCGAATTGGTACCGGCACCATAATGGTACTACTCTGTTCAGATTTCGTACCATATGTATATGGTTGTGGTACCATATGGTACCGGCACCCATGGCCATGAGTAGGGGTACCATATTGTGTCGGTACCATGTACCACCACAGTCGCCGAACGTGGGGGTACCAATGGTACCACTACCCTAGGTACCGGTACCATTGGTACCGGCACCTTATGGTGTCGGTACCATAAACGGCGTTAAGTGCCTGACACTGTTATCTGCAAACTGTTGGTACTTTTAGGCGCTGCTTAGACGGGTTGAGCGACTGAATTTGAGTCACAATTGTTTGAACGATATCGGGGCGCATCTACAACATCTGCCGTGTCTGACCGAGCTCAATCTCAGCTTCAACGGTCTGGAAACGCTAGCAATGTGGCACGCCCGACTCGGCAACGTCAAGAAACTGCTGCTGCAAGGAAATAGCGTCCGTTCGTTGAAAGGTCAGACCGAGACTGCAGTTGACACTTCACTAATTACTTAGTCGCAAATCTTGATCACTAGTTAAAGTCATGCTAGAGGCTGGTTTAGGGAGCGTCTTTCCCTAGCCGCCAGAGCGCCAACTAAGTTTGATCCAGTCAGGCGAACACTAACTAAAATTTGTTCGCCCACTCTGCAACAGATTTGTGTTCGCCTGAGACTGTTAGAGTTACTGCAACTGGGGGAACTCAAAAGGAGAGGATTGGTCGAAAAGGTGCACCTACATGTAAATTGACATCCGCTGATGGCTGGATTTTCTGAGCCCAAATTCTGGTAGAGGGTAGGCTAGAAGAAACGTTCAAAAATCGTAATTTTCGGGTAAAATTCGTAAAAAGAATGGCTAATTTGGGCTTAAATACAGCTAAAAAGTGCTGTTTTGCAGGCAATTTCTGGAGTATTTAAAAAATTTGCTCAAAAAATTACTTGGCAGAAAAATCGGAGGTGGTAGGAATTATCGTCTAGGGGCTCCCCGATTGGTGGCTCTAGTCCATACATGTAACAGGGGGTCTGCCCCTACCGACTTAGGCCAGAGCCCCCGGAAGGGGACCTCCGAGATTTTACCGACGCCCTGCCATTTTCTGGCAAGTAATTTTGAGCAAAATTTTGCGATTTTTTGCAATTTCAGACACAGAAATGGCCAAAATCGCCTCGAAAATAGCACTTTTTCGCTGTATTTCAGCCCAAATCAGCGATTTTTTGCGATTTTTTTGCCGAAAAAATGCGGCGAATCCGTCCTCGGCGGATGACCTGTTACACGTATACTCTGACCAAGTTGGGTGGGGGCAGACAGACATGTATGATGATTGGTCTAAAATCAGCAGTGTTGTAGGGCTGAGCAAGTTGTATTCGCTGGAGTACCTGGACGTGCGAGACAACGCACTGGTTCAGGTGACCGACGTGTGGCCGGTCGGTTGTCTGCCATGTTTGGGCACACTGTTACTCGGAGGAAATCAAGTGCAATCTACCATCGAATATCGGACCAGAATACTGGAGGCCTTCGGGGATAGAGCCAATGAGGTGCTGCTCCCTTTTTACAATCTCAATTCTTTAGCTAGCCTCTGTATAGCTAGTGTAGGGCTAGCGCTACCGTCGTGCTATGGCTGTAATCAAATCCACTCCGGGAGTGGCACGCAAATCGGGAGCGACCATCCCCCGGACGATTTTCCTGGCAACTAATTTTTTTGGCAAATTTTTGCGATTTTTTACAATTTAGACACAAAAATTGCCTAAATCACCTGTGTAAAGCACTTTTTGGCTGTAGTTGAGCCGAAATTAGCGATTTTTGACGATTTTTAGCCGAAAAATGTCATTGTGAGCGTTTTTTAGTGCCCAACCAACTCCACTCCCTAGAATTTGGGCTCAGATCCCCAAACGCTCCCTCCCCCTTGGCGAATGACTAATTACGTACATGTATGATCACCACAGTGGCCGAAGGTAGGGTACCATGAAAGGCGTTAAGTGCCTACTTGTATTATGGTTTTGTTTGTACAATATAACTGATATTTAAGGTGGTGTTGGACGAAGACAAGGCATCCCAGCGCGAACTGGACATGGTGGGTGTGCGATTGGCGATTAGAAAGGCGAAAGAAGAAAAGGAGAAGTTGCTGGAGAAGACCAGACTTCAGATCGGAGAAAAACTACGGTTCAGCTTAACTTAGTTACTTCTCAAAGAAGATTTTGTGTTTGAATCTCTCTTTCAGAATGCTCAGCGATGATGCACATTACTCGTCAGTGGCTGACACTCCAGACTGTAACACTTCCTCTTAACCTCTACTGCAATGTTCGCACTGGTCCGCTTACATACTATGTAATTGTACCCCTTTCCAAATCACCCCAAAATGAAAATACATTTATTCTATGGCAAATCGATCTGAGACAATGGTTCTCGGTATGTCTGTCTCAGTTACATCATTACAAACCAGTAATTTTTATGCTCAGAAACCTTCAAGATGCATTTTGCGAGAAAGTCAGCTTTGGTGCCGAAGAGAGGGGGCAAGCAGGGCCATCTCACGGATCTGGCTGATATTTATATCTATTAAAATAGAGCACAGTCGAAGACCAACGGTGCATGCCCGGCCACCAGCAACCCCGTAGAACCGGAGCTACACCCCCTCAAAGTTGGGTCGGCAGCAATTTTCGGGCTCATTTTAATAGCTCTGACACCCTCCATTCAAACGATCACCCTTCATTCGTTTCTTAAGCCAGGATCTCGACTCGCATATGGTTTTGTAGCTGTTCCAATGGCCTTTCATTTTCTGGTACTCCCGTTTCAAGATCGTAGCTGGTTACCGAGATATTCGCCGAAAACTGCGAAATTTCCACAAAGTGCCACTCCGTTTTTTTTTCGAAAAATCTTTATAACTTTTTGTGCAAAGGCCCAAAATAAATGTTCAGCATTCGTGCATAGTACTATTGACTGACAAAAGGTTCATTTCAGAAATGCACGAATGCTGAACATTTATTTTAGGATTACAGCTTCTCGCGGCATGTTTCTTAATGAAACTTTCGAGGTCCATAACTTGCGACAGAGTGGCCGTAGCGCAAAAATATGATAATATTCTGAATCAGCGGAGAAAACTGCACCAGATAGATACCATATTACGTCCAGATTTGACAGATAACTTATTGTCTGAGTACCAGGGCATAAAAGTTACATAAGTAGCTCAGGAGCAGTCAGATTGAAAAACAGATGTCATTTTCGTAATCAGCGGCAAAAACTGCATTAGGTGATATAAATTTTTATGGCTCTGTACCCTAGATGCGACAGGGCCTTTGCACAAAAAGTTATAAAGATTTTTCGAAAAAAAAAACGGAGTGGCATTTTGTGGAAATTTCGCAGTTTTCGGCGAATATCTCGGTAACCAGCTACGATCTGGAAGCGGGAGTACCAGAAAATGAAAGGCCATTGGGCCAGCTACAAAACCATATGCGAGTCGGGATCCTAGCTTAAGAAACGAATGAAGGGTGATCGTTTGAATGGAGGGTGTCAGAGCTATTAAAATGAGCCCGAAAATTGCTGCCGACCCAACTTTGAGGGGGTGTAGCTCCGGTTCTAGGGGGTTGCTGGTGGCCGGGAATGCACCGTTGGTCTTCGACTGTGCTCTATTTTAATAGATATAAATATCAGCCAGATCCGTGAGATGGCCCTGCTTGCCCCCTCAAAGCTGACTTTCTCGCAAAATGCATCTTAAAACTATTCTCCCTTGCTTTGGCTATGCCTTTTCGCGGTCAGTAGGTGATTTCGGAAGGAATCTGCGATTCTACTCGTCTATCTCTCTAACTCTTTGCACTGTGTATTTATGTAAATTATTTTATTTGCATTCTCGTTTCGTTCTGCCTCGGTCTCTGTATGGATAAAAGTGGCATTTCTCTTTGAACAACTCTGTCGATCAATTAATGATATGATATTTGTTCTGTGTAGAATTTGGGGCATTTACGGGCGTGTAAATGTTAATGTCAACTATTGTGATATACACTGCTGTATGTATGATGTATGTATACTGACTGTAGTCATACCTGCCCAAGTTTGGTGTCTTACTGGTATAAAAATGCGCATGTGCTTTCTGCGTCTTAAATTATTTTGCAGTTTGTCGTTGTGACATCGCCTTTATTAGGTTTTTGTTCGCCTACGTACGTACAGTTAAAGCCGATTTTTGTTTTCCATTCCAGTAAGGCAAGCCATCCTTCAAAAACTCCGTTTGACGATTTTGCCTGCGGTTCGTTTTGTCATTTTTTACGGTTTCCTACAAATTTTGCGAACAACTTTGCTGTGGTATATTTTCTCCGTAAAGGATTTTGTTGTCCCTGCAGCGGTGTCACTTTAAGAATTGACGTAGGCCAAACGAAACTGAGAAATTAGTGCATTTACTGGACACCATTACGACCTACGTACTACTGTGACTAAAAGAAAGATGTTTATAGTTCTGTTTGTCTGTTTGTTGTTGGTAATAACTGAAGTTCGAGCTCAAGTCGGTCAGTCTGGAGCGGGTCGAGTGGTCGGCGATGTGTTCGGCAAAATTCAGTGTTTCCAGCGGTGCAAATTGTACGCCGATTGCAAAATACTGAATGCTTTCGTTCAGTTAACCACTTGCATTTTACCTCGCGGATGTCAAGGGTGTCGTGGTTTGATTGGGTGACGTTAAGGTAATGACTGTTCTTACATTACAGTACTGAGTATACAATTTGTTTGTTATTTCTACTTTCAGATTCCTAGGGTCGGGAGGAGTGTGAAATCATGGCAGAAGTTCTGAGTGCGTGAATATGATTTTTCTTTTCAGTCGTGTAATATTTACCTATGTATCTCATTCAGTCATTTACTGAGTATGATAAAAATACATAGCAATTGTAAATCTTGTAAATTGTAATATTCGTCAATAAATTTCGCTGAAGTTTTAGTACAACATGAACACATCATCCATCAGATCTTCTACTCTGAAAATTTGACTAAGTCTATTGCTTTAATGGCATTGGTAACCTGTACCGGTAGCATATGGTACCACTCCGTTCAGATTTCGCACCGTATGGTACCCCACGTTCGTCCACAAACGGCGTTAAGTGCCAGACTGTGCAGTGGCTGAATTGACGGACTTGCCTTAATTTTTTGAGAGTAAAAATTCACAGGGTACTGTGTTAGATCAATGACCCGTTCTGTGTATTACTGTACCTATTACATAGCAATTTTACCCAAACGTATCAAACAAGGCAATAAAATTCAGAATTCACTCCATTTCTGTTTTGCTCAAATTTTTTCGATTTTCTTAGATCCGTATGTTCTACCGTACTTGACATAGTGG
>JASANB010002766.1:0-17153 GCA_030248155.1 Sabatieria punctata
CGATTTACTACAGATTGGCAGGGTGACGCTATCTTACGCACTATATGTACATACAAAACACAAGAAATATTGTATTTCGGTGACATTTCGATAAACAAACTTACTGTACAGTACAGTAGTAGTACAATATAAACATTTGTAGGAAAGAAGGCGTTTTAGATGTAAAAAGATTAAGAATGTCAGTTGCAAATGTTTTGAAATTTCAAGAGGGGGAACCCAATATTCGCAAAAAAACATGTGCCTGATTCTTGCTGCATTAGTAGACTTACAGAATAAGAGAAGAAAGACTTCAGATTGCACTGACAAGGCCGGCAACTGTCCGTTGATCGTGTCAATGGGGGCTTGCGATACAACCACGTTCCCGGGGCCAGCTAACGACAAGATTAGGGCAAGGTGTATGAAATCGTGTGGCCTCTGCAAGGCCGAAGCTGTAGCCGATCAGCCAGGTTGGTCACAAACCTGTGGTACTTTTTATAAGCAATACTTCCTATGAAGTTACAGGAGACGAAGAGCAACATGAAGCCCCAACAGAATCAGGTAAAAGAGCGTTTTGAAATCGTAGCAAGACTAAATTTAAGTTTTGATTGGAGTTCAGGATCGGAACCAGAAGAGGCTGGTGAGGACACAGCCGAAGCCGAAGGAGAACAAGCTGGTACTATTAAGGAACCTAGGTATTCGTCGTTGATACTATCGTCAAATTGTTTAGACGCTCAGGCTGCAGAAGCTGAAGCAGAAGGAAAACCTGAAGCATTGAACTTGAACTCAACGGATCTCATTGATCTATAGATATAGATAGAGTTCGTTTGGTAGTTTGAGAAAACTCTACAGTCTTCAGTTGTCAAGATTTTAACTCGTTCAGTTTTTTTGGTTGTTTGTAGCCAAAATTGCTACGTACAAAGGGAATTTTTGGAATTTAATTCGCATTTCGCTCGATTAGATGGTCTTCTACAGGGTGTCTCAAAAAAATGATCACATTTCTTTTTACTGCCATTTCCGCAAATTTGACCAAATAGGCTGAAATTTGGACTATAGGTGCCAAAATTCGGGGAATTTTATGTGTTAAAGTTTGGTGCAGTAGGCTTGACTCATTCCTGAGAAATTTCAAAGAAGTGAAATTTGTTAAATCAATGGTGAAAGCCGGTCACCGAAAAAATGATCACATATCTTTTTACTGCCATTTCCGCAAATTTTGACCAAATAGGCCGAAATTTGGACAATAGGTGCCAAAATTCGGGGAATTTTATGTGTTAAAGTTTGGTGCACTAGGCTTGACTAATTCTGGAGAAATTTCAAAAAAAGTGAAAGTTGGTAATTTCAATAGCGAAAGCCGGTCACCGAAAAAAAAATTATATTACATTATCGCCTAAACTCTAACGATAGCGTTGGAGTTCATGCGTCAACTTTTTACACACTAATTACCCTGAATTTCTGCGTTTACACTCCAAAGTTCATCCAATTCCGACAAAAACTAGGAAAGATACAGGAAAAGGAAATGTTTCCATTTTCGCTGACCGGCTTTCACTATTGCAATTACAAAATTTCACTTTTTTGAAATTTCAAAATTTTCTCGCCCTGCTTGGGCCATTGCCCAACCAGACCTCTTCAGACTACAATACCTCCTAATTTCTGTTAATACTATACTGAGAATGCTTTCAAAAGCGTTTTTCAAGCTAATTTTGTTCAAATTTTTCTCGCCCTGATTGGGCCGTGGCTCAACCAGAGATCTAAGAATTTAATACTTCCTTTTGCAAAACCCTGAGCAAACCTAAAAGTAAGGGGAAGACAAATAGGGACATATTTATTGTACAGGTAAAAAGGGTTTACGAGAAGCCTTACTCTAAGTGGCAAAGATAAACCACCGGTGATGTACAATGTACGTATGTGCAAAGCGATTCGGCACTCTGGTGATATTTTGAGAGTGGGTTTTTAGCATTTTGTGCAGTTAAATAGCGAAAAATATCCTAAAATGACTGGAACTAATCTAATTTTATGTTCAAATACGTAAAAAATCACGTTTTCTCATCTGTGACTGATATCCGGCATATCCGGCAGGTAATATCCGGATCCGGTACCGGATCCGGATATGGCCATATCCGGCCGGATCCGGAACCGGATATCCGGTCGGGCCCTACTTAGGCATAGAGGAAGACAAGCTTTCATAAAGGCAATTTCCGGATGGGGGCTTTTCCCTATAATCGCCTTCATTTTTAAGTTACAGTACGTACAATGTAGGTGCAGATAGAGATAATGTGCATTAGTCGCTTTACGCACACCATTTTTAAGGACAAAACTGTAGAGCGTCAAGCAATATGTGATCTAACCAATTTCAAAAGTTGACAGTACGTGCTTGCTACTTGTACCGGGAAGTTTAAGACAAGAAAAACCTGAAAAGTAGGTACCGACCTAGTAGGTGTCAGGTAAGTACTTTTATTTTCAAGTAGGTTCAGGTTCAGGTTCAGAATTTTCAGGTTAATACCCAGGTTTCAGGTTCAGGTTCAGGTATACCTACCAACTGTAATTGAAACTTTGGCCCAGAGAGCTCTAACTTGGTGCACTAGTACATACTTATGAGTTATCTTTCAGCCGCAAAGGATTAGTGGATTTGATGCTCCAATCCCGAGATTTTTCCCGAGAAATGTTTTTCGACCTATTTGGCTGGCCATAACTCGGCTGGAACCCCCCTCTACAAGAGCTTTTTTATTTTATTCTATTGTAGGGTTTTTTATTACCGTATAGTGCTGTTTATAGTACCCGGGTACTATATATGGCACTTAGGGTTTTGGGAAAATAAAATTGAATCCATTTATAGTACCCGGGTACTATATATGGCACTTAGGGTTTTGGGAAAATAAAATTGAATCCATTTATAGTACCCGGGTACTATATATGGCACCTACGAAATCTGCTCTATAAGAAACTAACAATTGTATGTGAAGTTGTTTGCTCAAATTACCGATTTTATGTAAAAAATAGGTAATGTACATACATCAGAACCTCTATGATTGCATTATCTACTGTTTTTCTTCATATAAACAAGGTTTACCACCAAAAATACTGTGTTTTTCGCACGTTTTGTATATATAACAGCTCATTTCAGAATAAAAATCTGTCTCCATTTATAGTACCCCGGGTACTATAAATGGCACTAAGTGCCGTTTATAGTACCCCGGGTACTATAAATAGGGGGTACTATAAACAGCACTATACGGTAGCTTCATTTTTGAACAGAATATGCTTCGATTGCTCGTGCCTCATTTGTAGTGATGCAACCGGTGTTGCGGTGGATCGGTGTATGAAGTTGGAGTTGGGATTCTTTCCCTTTATTCGGGAACAGGAACAACAATATAACAATTGGGGGTTAGCTGTCCACAACAGCTATGGTACAATTCGGCTCGCTGTTCACAACAGCAATGGTAACAATCAGGCTCGGCTCCGCTACACAATCAAGTAGCGATGGATAATCAATTTGGTTTCTTGAATACACAATGGCCGGGCTGGGCCCTTATATAGCTCAACAGAAAGTTCTAGAAAGTTCTAGAGCATGACAATGCACGCGCCTATACATACAATGTATAGAAAGTTCTAGAAAGCCACGCCCACCAACCAATCGGAGGCGAGGCACAGAATATTCTAGAAACAAAATGGCACTCCTATACTTTCTACATGGAATATTCTAGAACAATAATTCGGCACGCGCGATAACTTTGTAGTAAAGTGACGTAACATGACGTCATCTAACCTAATACAATTGCACTTGACTGCGCTAATGCGCCATAATCTATGCCTAGCCTAGGTCTACAGCAAAAATATACTTTAGTTCTTTGCCATTCTCGTGGCTTCCACGACACTCCCCAACGAAGAGTGTCTGCTCGATCGGTCCATCTTGAGCTTGATTGGACTCCAGGGCGACTAGAGCAGCTTCTGTAGATTTTTTTGGGGTAGTCGTATTTGACTCTTCCATTCAGAACCAACCCAAATTTGGAGTCGGAAAGGTAGAGTCCTTCACTCAGTTGAATCTTCTTTTCTGTCAGGAAGAAGTCCCCATAATAGTCGCTGCCAATCAGCAGTTCGATTGGAGTTGCTTTGGCCTCCTCTGAGAGATCATCTGCTAGTGAATATTTGTTGAGCTCCGGCTTCAATTGGTAGATATCAGGGATGTGAGGTGGGAAAAAAACACCGGAAAAAAACTGTTTTTTTCCGGAAAAAAACCGGTTTTTTTCCTAAGGGTCGGAAAAAAACATAAATCGCGGAAAAAAACTCAAGCTAAAAATAGCTAATTTACGTCATTTTTCGTTTAAAAAACGGACTTTTGCTATGTATAATAGGCCATACTGACTCAAAACTGTTAAAAAAACAATAAAAAAGACCAAATTTGGCATGAAAAAACAAAAATGCAAACTGCTGTAAGAAAATTTGCATATAGCGTTGTTTATGGAACCTGTCAGGCACTGTTTCATGCCTGTTTCGTGATTTATATCAATGTAACACGTGTATTTCTGGTCTAACAAGACTGAGGAAGGAGCTAGAAAGCGTTAGGAATCATAAAACCAGCCTAGGATACTCAGAACTTGGGCTGGAGTTTTTTTCCGCGATTTAGGAAAAAAACCGGAAAAAAACCGGAAAAAAACTGGAAAAAAACAGGCCGAGGTTTTTTTCGGAAAAATATACAACCCTGGTAGATATCCAGTTGGTTGTGCTGGTACTCTTTTTTGATAATTTGAGGGACCGCACGGGCTTCCAAAGTAGTGTGACTGCCATCCTTCAGCTTGAGCTTGACTGTGACTCTATAGGTGCCGATCACCATTGGAACTGAGGATCCGAATGTCATGATGGAAAGCGGTTCCTTCTTGCCCATCTTCAGCTGGAGCTTCTTGTGTCGTGGAAGCCACGAGAATGGCAAAGAACTAAAGTATATTTTTGCTGTAGACCTAGGCTAGGCATAGATTATGGCGCATTAGCGCAGTCAAGTGCAATTGTATTAGGTTAGATGACGTCATGTTACGTCACTTTACTACAAAGTTATCGCGCGTGCCGAATTATTGTTCTAGAATATTCCATGTAGAAAGTATAGGAGTGCCATTTTGTTTCTAGAATATTCTGTGCCTCGCCTCCGATTGGTTGGTGGGCGTGGCTTTCTAGAACTTTCTATACATTGTATGTATAGGCGCGTGCATTGTCATGCTCTAGAACTTTCTAGAACTTTCTGTTGAGCTATATAAGGGCCCAGCCCGGCCATTGTGTATTCAAGAAACCAAATTGATTATCCATCGCTACTTGATTGTGTAGCGGAGCCGAGCCTGATTGTTACCATTGCTGTTGTGAACAGCGAGCCGAATTGTACCATAGCTGTTGTGGACAGCTAACCCCCAATTGTTATATTGTTGTTCCTGTTCCCGAATAAAGGGAAAGAATCCCAACTCCAACTTCATACACCGATCCACCGCAACATTTGGTAGCAGCGAGTGGTTATCAACATGGCCAAAGAACTCCTCAACTCCATCGCCGCCATCAAGGAAGAAGTGATCAACATCCTGTCCACTTCTGACGATCTGCTCAACCAAGAAGAGCCACCTTCTATCATATCGCCAAGCTCCAAGTGCGACTGAAGAGGAAGAGCACCACCCTGAAGAGGCTGCTGGAGCAATTCATCAAGCTGGCATCAAGTTCAAAGAAGAGGATCCAAACTTCCAGCAGATCTCTGAGATGCTCTCCAAACTGGTCTCCAAAGCTGAAGACACCCTGGATGACATGCAGATCCAGCTGGACTTCAATGACAAGAAGGAGTGAAAGAAAAGGAAGCGCAGGAGCGAGGAGACCGCCTCAACAGAGAAGAACAAGAAAGAGGAGACCGCCTCAACAGAGAAGAAGAAGAGAGAGAAGACGCTTAAGAAAGAGGCAGAAGAAAGAGACTGAAGGTGGAGTGGAAGAAGAAAAAGAAGACGAATTCAAGAAGACAAGAAGGGCGAAACTTAAGAAGAAACAGAAAGGTAAAGAGGAAACAAGAAGGACCAAGAAAAATCAGGAAGGAAGGAACGAGAGATGGGGAGGATAAAGAAAGCAAAGAAGTGAGTTCAGATGAAACAAGAAGAGGACAGCAAGAAAAGGATAGTACGTACAAAGGCGAACAATCAACCCCAAGCTACTCCGAATTCGATGGATTTCTCAAATGGAAGGTTGGGACTCATTTTCTGCAGCCATCCATGAGAATAGACTCAAGGAAGTGGACAAACTCAACTCCTGAGTGAACCTGGAAGGCAAGGCCAAGAACGCTTTGAAGGACAAGTACAATAGATATGACGTTGTGTCAATGTTCAAGAACGATTTGGCAACCAGCAACGAGTTGTGGATGCCCACCATGCAGCCTTATCGGACTTGCCATCTTGCCCCAATGACCCCCAGAAGCTTCAAGCCACCTATGACCAGATCGAGAAGATTCTTGCTCACTGGAAGCATTAGGGGAAGATGTGGAGCAGTCAGCTTTCATCACAATAATCAAGTGAAACTCCCAGAGAAACTATGATGGAGTGGAGAAACAAAAGGATCAGAAGAAAAATGGACAACAGCCCTATTGAGGAAAAAGCTCAAATGGCTTGTGATGATGCAAGAATCACTGGAACTTTTCTCCTCCTCCTCCTCATCTCAATCAAGCCACCAAAAGAAGCCTTCCAAAGCCAATCAGCATACAATCCGAAGCTCATTCGCTGGAGCGAACCAGAAACCAACAAGGAGCTGCATTTTCTGCAATGGACTTCACTGGAATAATGAATGCCCCAAATTCACCACCATTGAAGCCAGAAAAGAAAGGATAAAGGCCGCTGCTACATCTGCTTCAGGAAGATACCTGCCACAGTGTAGCTGAAGCCATGAAGAAAGAGGGTACTGTGGCCAGACGTTCCCAAATAAAAGAATCCGAAAGGGAAAAGAAGGCCAAAGGAGTTGTTCAACTGTCAAGAAGAAGAAGAAGAAGAAGATAGATTCCAAAGCCAAAGGACATGAAGTATGCCTGTTTGCCTATGGAGCAAAGGCGATCTTGCCAACTGCAAGGACTGTGGCTGTGAATGCACGGGACCCTGCCGAAACAGTGGATGTTGGCTGCTGATGGATACTGGAAGCGAGGCAGCTACATCACTTTGGATCTGGCCAAGAAGCTCCAGCTGAAGATGGGCAAGAAGGAACCGCTTTCCATCATGACATTCGGATCCTCAGTTCCAATGGTGATCGGCACCTATAGAGTCACAGTCAAGCTCAAGCTGAAGGATGGCGTCACACTACTTTGGAAGCCCGTGCGGTCCTCAAATTATCAAAAAGAGTACCAGCACAACCAACTGGATATCTACCAATTGAAGCTGGAGCTCAACAAATATTCACTAGCAGATGATCTCTCAGAGGAGGCCAAAGCAACTCCAATCGAACTGCTGATTGGCAGCGACTATTATGGGGACTTCATCCTGACAGAAAAGAAGATTCAACTGAGTGAAGGACTCTACCTTTCCGACTCCAAATTTGGGTTGGTTTGATGGAAGAGTCAAATACGACTACCCCAAAAATCTACAGAAGTGTCTAGTGCCCTGGAGTCCAATCAAGCTCAAGATGGACGCGAGCAGACATCTTCGTTGGGGAGGTCGTGGAAGCCGAGATGGCAAAGAATAAAGTTTTTTGTGTAGACCTAGGTAGGATAGATTATGGGCATTAGCGCAGTCAAGTGAATTGTATTAGGTTAGATGACGTCTGTTACGTCATTTATAAAAGTTAGGGTGCGATTTTGTTTAGATATTCCATGTAGAAAGTATAGGAGTGCCATTTTGTTTCTAGAATATTCTGTGCCTCGCCTCCGATTGGTTGGTGGGCGTGGCTTTCTAGAACTTTCTATACATTGTATGTATAGGCGCGTGCATTGTCATGCTCTAGAACTTTCTAGAACTTTCTGTTGAGCTATATAAGGGCCCAGCCCGGCCATTGTGTATTCAAGAAACCAAATTGATTATCCATCGCTACTTGATTGTGTAGCGGAGCCGAGCCTGATTGTTACCATTGCTGTTGTGAACAGCGAGCCGAATTGTACCATAGCTGTTGTGGACAGCTAACCCCCAATTGTTATATTGTTGTTCCTGTTCCCGAATAAAGGGAAAGAATCCCAACTCCAACTTCATACACCGATCCACCGCAACATCTTGGCCAGATCCAAAGTGATGTAGCTGCGCTCGCTTCCAGTATCCATCAGCAGCCGAACATCCACTGTTTCGGCAGGGTCCCGTGCATTCACAGCCACAGTCCTTGCAGTTGGCAAGATGCCTTTGCTCCATAGGAAACAGGCATACTTCATGTCCTGGCTTTGGAATCTAATTCTTCTTCTTCTTCTTCTTCTGAGCAAGTTGAACAAGTCCTTTGGCCATTCTGGTTTCCCTTTCGGAATTCTTCTTTGATTCGTCCTTTGGGGAACTTGTCTGGGCACAAACTTGAGTGATGTACCCCTTCTTTCTTGCAGTAGAAGCATGGCTTATGCTCATGCACTTGTGGCTGAGGTGATTTGCCTGAAGCAGATGAGCAGCGGCCTTTGATCCTTGCTTTTCTGGCTTAATGGTGGTGAATTTGGGGCATTCATTATTCCAGTGAAGTCCATGAGAAAAGCAGCTCCTTGTTGGTTTCTGGTTCGCTCCAGCGAATAGAGCTTGGTAGTTGTATGCTGAATTGGCTTTGGAAGGCTTCTTTTGGTGGCAATTGATTGAGATGAGGAGGAGGAGGAGAAAAGTTCCAGTGATTCTTGCATCATTACAAGCCATTTGAGCTTTTTCCTCAATAGGGCTGTTGTCCATTTTTCTTCTGGATCCTTTTGTTTCTCCAGCTCCATCATAGTTTCTCTGGGGAGTTTGCACTTGATTATTGTGATGAAAGCTGACGCTCCACATCTTCCCCTATGCTTCCAGTGAGGAAGAATTTCTGATTGGTCATAGTGGCTTGAAGCTTCTGGGGGTCATTGGGGCAAGATGGCAAGTCCGATAAGGCTGCATGGTGGGCATCCACAACTCGTTGCTGGTTGCCAAATCGTTCTTGAAGCAAGTTGACAGCAACGTCATAGTTCTATTGGTAACTTGTAGGCCTTCAAGAGCGTTCTTGGCCTTGCCTTCCAGGTTGCACTTCAGGTAGTTGAGTTTGTCCACTTCCTGAGTGTGGATTTATGGATGGTGCAGAAAATGAGTCCCAGAATTCCTTCATTGAGAGAGATCATCGAATTTCGGAAGTTGAAGCTTTGGGAGCTTGATTGTTGCGCCATTAGTTGTAGTCGATTGGACTGAGGTATTCAGCTTTTCTTGATGGCTGTCCTCTTCTTGTTTCATTGAAGCTCGAATCTTCTTTGGCTTTCTTTATCCTCAGCTCCCAGTCTCTCGAGTTCCAGTTCCTTCCTGATGTTTTCTTGGATCTGAAGCCTTCTTGTTTCCTCTTGAAGTTGAGCCTTTCTTGTTTCTTCTTGAAGTTGAATTTCGGCCTTTCTAGTGTCTTCTTGAATTCGAAGTCTTCTTGTTTCTTCTTCCATCTCTATCCTTTTCAGTTCTCTTTCTTCTGCCTCTTTCTTAAGGCGGTCTTCTCT
This sequence comes from Sabatieria punctata, assembly GCA_030248155.1. NCBI lineage: Eukaryota > Metazoa > Nematoda > Chromadorea > Araeolaimida > Comesomatidae > Sabatieria > Sabatieria punctata. The sequence goes on from JASANB010002766.1 coordinate 9,587, forward strand.
CTCTTCTTCTTCTCTGTTGAGGCGGTCTCCTCTTTCTTGTTCTTCTCTGTTGAGGCGGTCTCCTCTTTCTTGTTCTTCTCTGTTGAGGCGGTCTCCTCGCTCCTGCGCTTCCTTTTCTTTCAGCTCCTTCTTGTCATTGAAGTCCAGCTGGATCTGCATGTCATCCAGGGTGTCTTCAGCTTTGGAGACCAGTTTGGAGAGCATCTCTGAGGTCTGCTGGAAGTTTGGGTCATCTTCTTTTGAACTTGAGGCAAGCTTGGTGAATTGCTCCAACAGCCTCTTTAAGGTGGTGCTCTTCCTCTTCAGTCGCACTTGAAGCTTGGCGATGTTGATAGAAGGTGGCTCTTCTTAATTGAGCAGATCGTCAGAAGCGGACAGGATGTTGATAACTTCTTCCTTGATGGTGGCGATGGAGTTGAGGAGTTCTTTGGCCATGTTGATGAACCACTCGATTAACCACTGGGGGAACCACTCGCTGCTACCAAATGTTGCGGTGGATCGGTGTATGAAGTTGGAGTTGGGATTCTTTCCCTTTATTCGGGAACAGGAACAACAATATAACAATTGGGGGTTAGCTGTCCACAACAGCTATGGTACAATTCGGTGCTGTTCACAACAGCAATGGTAACAATCAGGCTCGGTCCGCTACACAATCAAGTAGCGATGGATTCAATTTGGTTTCTTGAATCACAATGGCCGGGCTGGGCCCTTAACTCAACAGAAAGTTCTAGAAAGTTCTAGAGCATGACAATGCACGCGCCTTACTACAATGTTAGAAAGTTCTAGAAAGCCACGCCCACCAACCAATCGGAGGCGAGGACAGAATTTTAGAAACAAATGGCACTCCTTACTTTCTACTGGATTTCTAGAACAATAATTCGGCACGCGCGATAACTTTTAGTAAAGTGCGTCCGTTTAACCATACTTCACTTGACTGCGCTAATGCGCCATAATCTATGCCTAGCCTAGGTCTACAGCAAAAATATACTTTAGTTCTTTGCCATTCTCGTGGCTTCCACGACAACCGGGATCCCGGTATTTCCCGAAGAACCGGGAATTCCCGGTATTTTCACTCCCGGTTTCTAATCCCGGTTCACATTCTCCAATACCGGGAAATACCGGGAATACATGAAAATATGTTTTATAGCAGTATTGACAGTTTTTTGCAGATACTATGTATTTCAGTGACACCTACTGTATACTCAACCTTCTTTTGCCAGTACCAGCGGCACGCAAATCTTTGGATAGGTTTTCAAATGACTGCTACTTGATCAATTTGAGAGAACCGCCATGTTTTGCAGCTTTTCTTTTTCTTCCAAATATTTTTGTATTGGTTTAGGCCGTAAACTTTATGTCCTAAGCTTCCAACATTATAAAGGCCTTCAATTGAGCAAAGCCGCTCATTCATTGGTTATTTTTACACAACTCTTTTGGTCCAATTGAGATCGAGCTGCCTGGTCTGCCAAACCAACTCACTAACTCATTCAACATAAATCTGATCTCACAGTGTACTGTAGTTTAGCCCGTTATGAGAAAAAATTCTTCAGAAGACCGACTAGAAATCGTATCAATAGCTAAGCCGGATGTTGAAAACATTTATGTTTTAACATGCTGCATGCGTTTTGATCGATTTCCCGATATTCCCGGTAATCCCGGTATTTCCCGGTTTTTCCCGGTATTCTCATTTCCCGGTAATCCCGGTTTTCCCGAATCCCGGTATTCCGCTCTACTGTTTCCCAGCAAGTTAATAACAAATAGCAAGTTAATTTATTTTTGGGCGAAATATAGCAAATTCCTAGCAAGTTAATTTTGGCAAAGCGCAGCCTAGCAAATACATAGCTAGTTTATTTCGGATTGAGGGAGCGAGAAATTTGCTAGGCTAGCAATTTACTAGGAATTTACTAGCTTCAGACATATTCATCCATTATCCCTATCTTTTCCAGCTTGGCCTGGGACCTAATCTGCTGCCACGTTGGTCGAGGACCCAAGGTTGGTTATGCTACGCATGCAGCTAAAGTACGGCTAATAGCCAAGTACAGTACGTATGGACGAAAGTCAGTCTCTAGGTTGACAGTAGATTCGGCAAATAGAAAACTGAAATGAATGTGAATGTGTTCATGTTAGGCATAAACTTATGTAGAGTTGCTGATGCTTCTCTTTCTGCTGTTGCTTGTTCAGCTTGTTGAAACTGTTTTGGTCCCATAGTTAAGTGAGCCGATTTTCAGAAAGCTGTATCTTTGGATTTGCAGCGTCAAATCCACTAATCCTTTGCGGCTGAAAGATAACTCATAAGTATGTACTAGTGTACCAAGTTACAGCTCTCTGGACCGAAGTTTCAATTTTGGGGTCTGAATAGGGCGAACGGCCGAGACTCAATCGGTTCTGAGACTGACTCTTAACACAACTTGCAGCAATCTCAAGAATTTATCTGTCTTTCGTTCAAAAAGATTCATTCAAATCGGTCTTGAAATTTACAGTTGCTACTCTAAAAATCTGCAGGGTTGACTCTTCTTGGTAGACCCTGTATGTATGAACGTCTGTGTTGTTCATTTCGCACTATCTTTAGAAGCCACTACTCAGGCTGCGGAAGCCGAAACAGAAGAAGAATCGCCAGCAGGTAAAGAATTTCATTTAGACCACGCGTACTTGTTGAACGATTTGGAACCGACCGATTTAGGAGACAGTGATGAGAATCAAGAACCGGCTGGAGCACTTGATGGCTGGAAAGCCGCAGTTCTCAAAAGACACAACGAATTGCGTTCAAAGGTAGCATTGGGCAACCAGGAAACAGCTCCCAGTGCCAGATTCATGGCCAAATTGGTAGGACTAGAGCTCTTTCAATGTGACAACCGTGCTACTTGCTCAATCAGGAGTGGGACGATAAACTGGAAGCTCAAGCGCAAGCCTACGCCGATGGATGTCCAGCAGGACATGGTATTAACAGTGTATGTACTATTTATTGCCAGTTCTTTTCATTTTAGACCATAGCCGTGCAAAGAACATTGGAGAAAATTGGGCAGTGAACACTGGAGCAGACAGCTACAATGTGATGATGCAAAGGTGGTACGATGACGTTATCATCAGCAACAAGTCAATCGACTACAATAAATATGTCTTCGATCACTCTTACGGTCATTACACTCAGGTACGTTCGGTGACCGTGTGGGTGTTGTTGTGCAACAGTTCAGTTTAGCTGGTCTGGGTCAACACCAAAAAAGTTGGTTGCGGCTACAAAAAGGGCTGCAATATAGGTGGAAAGGTAGTCGAGCTACTGATTTGCCGGTATAAACCAACGTAAGTGCTCAATGTTTTGTAAGAGAAAAATCTGCATTGCCAACACTTCAGTGGAAACTCCCCGCGCCAGCCGATCTACACATCTGGAGAAGCTTGCAAAGGATGCGACGGAGATTGCGCTGATGGTTTGTGTGAGGGAAAGGAAGTTGGAGGAGGTATAGAGATAGAAAGTTTAGCGTACTTGCACATTAGACAGCCACTTCAGCCTGCTTTGACAAGTCCAGTAATTGCGCCACTATGGTCAAAATCGGAGTTTGCAACCCAGCCGTTTTCCCTGGACCACAGAATGACAAAGTGCGAGCTGGCTGCAAGAAATCGTGCAACCTTTGTGACGCATGATAGCTGCCTGATTACACCTAGGGTTAGATTAGATCGCAACTTCGGCGGAAGCTCTACGACTACGGTAGCCAAGCGTGTTTGTGTTAAAATATGCGGTACATTAAAACACGCACATACACGCACAAAATGTGTCTGTAAAAGAAGTGCGTTTCAAAAAAGATGCTGGACACGCCTTGCTTTAAAGTGTTCAGAGCGTGCTCCTTAACGTAGTGGTCAGTCATGCATAACAATACATAGATCAGATGATCGAGTCTAGCAATCTGCTTGTTTCTCAGCCATTCGACTTAGAGAGTCCTAAAAATTATCCTACAGAGTCCTAAAATTATAATTGGAAATTTAACATTTTGCGTATTACAGAGTGCAGACTGTCTAACCTGTGAAAAGATTCTAGGAACATATTCGTATTCAACACCGAGAAACCTTGCTCATGCAGCGCCCACTCTTTTCCACATCTAAGCAACAGTATTTATAGTATATTTATTAACAGAGTCAGGCGCTTAACGGCTTATTGGGTAATTTAGTTAGGGAGCCACCATATAGGTAAACGGAGGTGCAATGTGCACAAACAAAAACGTGCTAAAACGCATATTCAGTACATCCGGAAGTTCGGATAGCATTCGGTCAATGTGAGAATGTCCGCGTGGCACTTGATTTGGTGGTAGCCCGAATAAGCTGTGTGAGACAACGGTACCTGCCTGCCCCCCCCCGACAATTCCCCCCGGACAATTGCATATGTATGTACGTGGTTTGCGACTCAATTTAGTCTTCACTATTATTTGCATATTACGTCTTACAGTTTGTCTGACTCTGATTGACTGCCCTAGTGATCTATCTCACTCGCGCCTCACAACTAGTCCGCTATTTGGTCGTCTGCCAGTGTCACGGTGCGAGTGGTGTAGGCGCGGCACAGATATCCGGGTATAGTGGCTGAGCAACAGATGCGGTTTAATTAGACAGCCGCACGGTAACAAGTATCAAGGCTAGTAGAAAGCAAGAGGCACGGACAAGTAGGCAGAATGGCTTATCCGGTTGGGGCAGACCATACTCCATTTGGAGTAGTTGGCCTGCGGTTAGCGTTTTCGAAAATAGGCCGACGCTGCGCTAACCGCTGTTCAACTGCGATGGGCGGAGTTGAATTTAGAGTTTCGTAGGCCGCGCGCCAAATTTGGCTGGCTGCCAATTGTTAAATTTTCGAATCTGTGATCTCATCCAAAGGCGGAACCTGACCCTTTTTCAGGGCCTTTTTACACAGAGGGGAGTACGCCTCAGTTGCATCTACGTATTTCCCATCAATTTTACGTTGTGTGATAGCCGTCCCACTAGAAAAAGATTGAAAATTGCTGTCAACTATGCTTGAAATTGTAAGACGCTTATTCTTGCTTAAAGAGGTAGTCCGTCGTGGGCAATGTCAGCATTGCAGCCCGTTGAGGGATCAGACAGTTCTGCTGGAACTAGCTCAGAAATTATGGTGGTTGTCTTGTCGTCATGCTAAAACCGGTTACAGGTAAGAAATTGTTTTCAGTAACTTAAATCGGTGTAAATGATGGCGGCTATGGAGCGTAATGTTGAGCTAAATGTTGGGTTATGTTAACTGCGCGCCTAGCGGTTAAGTTTAAACAGGCCTCTGCTTGGGTTAGGCGTAGCTGGGGGGGGGGGAATCAGGGAAGGTCAGAAATGGACTATATATTAATTAATTAACTTTCATATGACTATACGTCTCCGGAACGTGCCCCAAACTGATGCGTACCCATAGGGGTATTTTTATATTTGACAAAACAGGCCCCTCCCAGGGGTTTGCCCTATGCGGATGTAGTGATCATTAGACTCGCCAGGCAAAGAGCTTTCAAATGATATACATATAGCATGACCCTTTTGGACGATTTTGAAATTTTGGAATTTTGCCAAAAAAATTATCGATAATCCATATTTATCAGTAAAACATGCCAATTTATAATTAATTCTGATCATTAAAAACAGTAATTTCTGTTTGGGATTGGTTCCTGATTCCCCCCCCAGCTACACCTGATCCGAGGAACGGTTTTAGCCATGCCCTTAAAAATTCCTCCTATCACACCCATACATGGGTCGGTGGGTAAGGGGTGTTTACCACACTCGCCGGCCCATACCCCCACTCGGCCAGCCATACCCCCTCCCCCACCCATACATGTCGCTGGGTTTTTCCGTGGGGGGGGGACCTTTTTGAAATCCCAAATAGGGTTTTGGGACCAAGTCCAAAGTGGGTTTTGCGACCTTTTTTTGGGGTAAAAAGCGGGTTTTGTCGACCTTTTTTATGGATTCTGGGGCGAAAAATGGCTTCAAAACCCTATTTGGGCCGAAAAAAGCCTTAAAACCCTGTTTTTGCATTAAAAATGCCTTAAAAACCCTGTTCCGGTAGAAAAAAATGCCTTTAAAAACCGAATATTGAAGCAACGAATGTAATAAAAAGCTGTTTTGCGCTCAAAATACGTATTGAATATGAGTTTCAGCGATAAAATACAGATTGAAATGCGTTATATTGACTAAAAATAGTTCAGAGAACCCTAATATCGATTCTGAGGCACGCGCAAAACCCTGTTTTGACTTATAAGATTACTAAAAAAACCCTATTTAGTGATTTGAATGCAGTTCTTAAACCCTGTTTAGGGTTTCTAATCAACCTAAAAACCCTCTCTAGGCTTTCTAGCCAGTGCTAAAACCCTGTTTAGAGTTTCAAAGTAACCTAAAAACCCTAATCAGGCTTTGAAAGTAACCTGAAAACCCTAATCAGGCTTTGAAAGTAACCTAAAAAAACCCTAATCAGGGTTTCAAAGTAGCGTAAAAACCCTGTTTAGGGTTTCAAAGTAGCCTAAAAACCCTGTTTAGGGTTTCAAAGTAGCCTAAAAACCCTGTTTAGAGTTTCAAAGTAACCTAAAAACCCTAATCAGGCTTTGAAAGTAACCTGAAAACCCTAATCAGGCTTTGAAAGTAACCTAAAAACCCTAATGAGGGTTTCAAAGTAGCGTAAAAACCCTGTTTAGGGTTTCAAAGTAGCCTAAAAACCCTGTTTAGGGTTTCAAAGTAGCCTAAAAACCCTAATCAGGGTTTGAAAGTAACCTGAAAACCCTAATCAGGCTTTGAAAGTAACCTGAAAACCCTAATCAGGCTTTGAAAGTAACCTAAAAACCCTAATCACGGTTTGAAAGTAACCTAAAAACCCTGTTTAGGGTTTCAAAGTAGCCTAAAAACCCTAATCAGGGTTTGAAAGTAACCTGAAAACCCTAATCAGGCTTTGAAAGTAACCTAAAAACCCTAATCAGAGTTTAAAAGTAACCTGAAAACCCTAATCAGGGTTTCAAAGCAGCCTAAAAACCCTAATCAGGGTTTAAAAGTAACCTGAAAACCCTAATCAGGGTTTAAAAGTAACCTAAAAACCCTAATCAGGGTTTCTAAGTGATAAATCTGTCTGTTTTGATGGCCTTCCAGAACTCCGCGTAGTGGACTAGCAATCTTGCATCAATCTGCAGCTTAAAAATAGAGCTACAATAATCTGAAATGTAAAACGCTCGTTGAGAGAGTCCAGAATAAGGAGCCGAAAGGTGTCACAAGGCCCATTTTATTCTTCAAAAGCAGTATTCGATCAAGATTTCTTTAACTCGTCTATAAGTACTCTAAGGCCCCCGATTTTTAAGTCTACATAATGATTATTGAATGACCATTGTATTTCAAAACTTTATCAGCCTATAGTAAATGATGGAAAAAATGTGATTTTCAGCCGTTAGCTAATTTACTCCAGAACCTGCAGGCGTACGCAAGCGTTCTTGCCATCCATTCTGTAAGCTTAAGGATAGCTGCTATAATAATCTGAAATATAGAGCACAAATCGTTAGGAGTTTGAGATGGGCTATTGGGGCCAAAAGGGGGTCGAAAATTTTTCCTTCAAAAACGCAATTTGATC
>JASANB010002767.1:0-35651 GCA_030248155.1 Sabatieria punctata
AGCTCAGTTCAGGGTTATTTCCCTGTTCCGACAAAAACATGCGTACAGCATAGGTACTTTGACAGTCAATTCTAAATTGTGACTTTCCCAGGAGTTAGAAAAGTTAACACATTTCCCATGGACCGTTCCTAACGAACAATAATCAGAAAAAGACACTTAAACTAAATTTAATTTTTAGGACAATGAAAGCATAACTTGGTCAGTTCGAAACATCTCAGTCCCACCGAGGAGGAAAGACGGAATGTACTTAGGAGACTTAGAAAACGGCTGGAGAATCTTTAATTCTGGTCAGAAAATTGGAAAATTTATGCTACTTTGCGAAACCTGTGATCCAATACCTGTGCCTGTGAACCTATGCCAATAAACTGAACCTTATCATTTCTTTGTTCATTCTCATTTGTACATACATGTAACAAGGTCCTCCTTGCTGACAAGAAGAGAGGGGGTTGGGGGTCTTTGGCTGCTGTAGGGGTCTCAGGCCAAATGCCACAGATCGAGATGGGATTTGATGGGTACTTAAACGCTGAAAAATCCCAAAAAGAAAACGAAATTTTTTTATAAAAATCTCTATTTTTGGGTGCACCACAACATCAGCAAAATACTAGAAATTTCGTTTGCATACCAGTTGCCTCAGAAGGTGGTGGAGGGGGCTACCAATGAGGGGGAGGGGGGCCTAATCCGGAGGCTCTGGCCTATTTCAGGTGGGGCAGACCGCCAGCCCCACCTGCTACCATACACAGGGTTCGTGCGGGACCTGGAAAGTCAGGCAGTCATAGTAAAGTCAGGGAATTTGGTGTCCGGTCAGGGAAAAATTTGATAGTAGCAGAAACATCTTGCCGTCAAATGGTCGTGTCAGAACTTTACAGAACACCCTTTTGAAGATCGGTCTTCTGACTTCATATACTACTACTAAACTGGAAATTTACCCTCTGAGTACCGTTTAAATGCGTTTTACAAGCCAATTTTTTTAAAGTTTGCTGAGATTGGTTGCATTTTCCTCACCCTGTTTGGTCAGGGAATTTTTACTTTGGTCATAGACAAGTCAGGGAAAGGTCAGGGAATTGCTATGCAAAAGCCGCACGAACCCTGATGCATGTACTAGAGGGCCTTTGGTAACCAAATTTGGTGTTTCCGCTGCTGATATTAAAGACAAATCGATGTTTTTATAAGCCCTTGTCATTTTTTACTTGTTTTTAGCTCTTAAACGCTATTTGAATGCTTAAAACTTCGATTTGCATGCATAACTGCACAGCTATATATATATATACAGTATGTATGACAACAAGCAAATACGAAACTAGAATAGCAGGATAATCCTGAATAATAAAGACAACTGGGCCAAGTTCAAAATGGAGAACAACACACTAAAACATATATACACGTATACATACTGTATTTATATTACATTGTATGGTATTGCTTTCCTATTTATTTAGTTTATTACTTTGCTATTTTCCTACATGACAAGCATTAAATAAAGACAAAACATTAAATTAGAAAAACAGGATCATCTTCGATGAAGAAGGACAGCCCGGGAAGTCAAAAAGGCACGACAATAAATCAAACTAGGAAACAAATTATAAAAAAAATTAAAAAAAAACAAAAACGGCGGGCGAAAGGCTGTCTATGTTATAGACGGATGAAATAATTCGAAGCCTTTCGCCCGCCGTTTTTGTTTTTTTTTAATTTTTTATAATTTGTTTCCTAGTTTGATTTATTGTCGTGCCTTTTTGACTTCCCGGGGCTGTCCTTCTTCATCGAAGATGATCCTGTTTTTCTAATCTAATACACGGGGCAACCAACCAACAACACCCTCCGCCATGTAAACAAATTGATCGTTTGAAGCATCATTTTGCAAACTCTAAGGCTTTCGGTGTTTGATTGAGTTGAGGTTGGATTCGGTCAGAAAGACCGAATTAAAACATTGTGACGTGTCACTTACTGAGCAACGGTGATCATCATTTGGTAGAGCACTCGGAAGACAATATAGAGAATGTACTCCATCAACAGATTGTCTCCGAACGACATAACTATCAGAAGAGCACAATCCAGGGCCGAAATTGTGGCCAGCGTTAGTTCTCCCCACTTTTCCCAGCGAACGTGCACGAACTGCATCAAGAAGGCCGTTAGTGCGCCTGAACAATCACTGTACTGTGATTTTGTGCTGAATACAGAATGATCTTCACCTAAGAAAGTGTTGGTAGCCTCAGTAGCACCGTTGTAGACATGCTTTTCATGTGAACTGCTGTCCACTTGAAACAAATCCCACAGCGACTGGATGTAATTTCCGACCTGGTAAAAGCCACAGCTGGCGAGTGCCCACCACAACGCCCATTTGCACATAAAAGCACTGGAATAGACGCTGCGGAAATCGGAGAAAAGTCTTCTGAAGTAAAGTCGCACAAAATCGCAATAGTTGATTGTTTGTTGCGGATTTTGCTGAGCAGTAGTTGAGACCACGGCGCTGGATCGCCATGAAATCCAGGGCAGAATTAGAGCAATGAGAAAGGTGAAGGAGACACTGCCGAGGGAGATGTAGTTGAGTGTGAAATAGTCCCCAAGGTAGGTCGACACTATTACTTGGGAGAGAGCGTAGGCCAGACACTTGCCCAACTGAGTAGCTGCTCGCACGTAACTGGTGGCTCTGGAAAACAACCCAACCTGTAACTCTAAGTCCACACATGGACAAAGGCGAATTGACCCCTTCAGGCTCTAACCAACCCCCGCATGAATTTTTTAAAGAATTTTGCTTATAAAACTGTGATAAAAGTGTGCCTAGATTAGGTGTAAAGGAGCTTTTTCGGACTTTTTCGCTTACTATCCCCTTAACCCGCAATCAGCTGCCACTACCTCCCACAGGATTTGAAAATTCACCACGCCCTCAGCCGAATTGCTTGCCCATGTCTGTCTACTGTAAGCCAATGGTGTATTGTAAGTCTAAATTTGTTTGAAGTTATGTTAAGTTGTGTACGTACAAGTCTTATAAGTCCTAAATCAATCACTAGGTCTAAGTCTACTAAGTCTTCCAAGTATGAGTTCTCTAACAAGTCTTATCTAAGTCTGAGCATCTCTAAGCCTAAAACTAATTCTAAGTCTAACTCTAAAGGAGGATTTATACTTCTGTCACCGGGGTGGCACTGGCAGTTGTTAAATCGCTCCTAATCACTCAATTTAGACTTCGGTGTCACAAAATGCCATCCTGCAATTATCAACCTATTGGAACTTTCCCAGTCTACCGAAGTCTAAATTAAGTGGCTTTCACGACTTTAAAAGTGCCAGTGGCAAAAGTATGAATCTGCCTTAAGTCTGCTACTAAGTCTTCTTTCAAGGTCTTAAGCTACGCCAGTCTGAGTTTAATTAACGTAGTCCCATAAAAGGATAGCGAGCTACATTTGGATCCGTACTAACAAGCACGGGTGCGAAAAATTACATACCTCAAATACTTGGTGCCATCAACGGCTGCATAGATGTAAGCATAGTAAGCAACCTCAGTGGCCACCGCCCAGCCATAAGTAAACTGCATCAGCTGCATGGCATGAACACTGTGGCCCCAGAGCAGAAGCACCCAAGTAGCTATGTAAGCAATTGACTCAAGAAAAATGACCGGTTTGTATCTGAGCAGGTCGGTCAGCACGAAAACAGGCACCAGAGCAGCCATGTAGGAGTAGGTGGCAACCGGGTAGACTTGGGAATACAAAACTTGATTGGAAAAGTTTTTGTCGGTGCGCAGGTAGGGGTTGAGAAAGGGCTCGATCGGCTTGAATTCTTTGAAAAAGCCGTACATGCACAGAATGAACAAGATTAACACCCAGCGCATTCTTGAGCGTGGCACATGAATTTTGCCTGCTGAATGAAGTGAAAAGCTTAGTAAGTTAAAGAGATAAGAAGCCTGAGCCCGACTGACTGCTGCAAATTTGGTTGCTATCGCTATGCAACTACGTAGAAAGCAGCTTATAGTTTGCGATTCAATGGAATATCCAAGAATAAATATGTAAATTGAACCTTTCTCGTAAAATCTTCGCCGGCAAGTGGCGTGCCACACGGCCAAAGGCACCTTAAGTAAAAACGTACCTAATTTATATATCTTCATCAAGCACACATATAATTGTACTTTTACTATTGTACTTACTGTTTTGTTTTAGTAGTACACCCACGCGATTTTGATCATAGCAAAAATCACAGAATATATGGTACGAAATTTGAATGAAGTGGTACCATTATATGGTACCGGTACAGTTACCAATTCGAAGGTAGGGGTACCGTATATATGGTACCAGTACCATAAACGGCCTGACTGTAATAGCGAAGGAAAGGCAGATGTTGGGGTGCGTGATGGGCCGGTCAGCGTGGCCTAACGCCCAGGGGCTACGGCCCCGCCCGGTGAATCCAGCCAATCCAAGAGGGCGGCCCGACCGACAGTCGTCCGGATTCGTCGAGCCTCAGATTGATCACTTCTGGTGCGCCAAGACCTCTCCGTCCGACCAATCCTTCTCCATGCATGTTTTCGGAAAGTAACCTTATAGAAACACATACAGTATGTAGAGCGAACACGGGAAAAACGGCCGAATTATATGCGCCGCTAAGTCAACTATATTGTATGGCACTACAGATCAATCAGACCATCTAACAATAGCATCGTTTTGAAACATATTCTATGCCGGACCTCCTTGACAAGCTCCAGTCAAAAGGTGCTATCCAAGTTGTAAGTGACACAGCTGACTGAAGTTAATAAGAGACAAAGTTTACTAAAAAAGTAGTACGCAAATAACAGATGAAAAGTTAGAGTAAGCTGAATCAAGAGTTGGATGAAGTGTGAGCGCTATCGAGCTCCGGTTCCTCATCGTCCGAAAGTATCTCGATTGTAACTCCGTACTGCTGATCCACGCCCGAGAACTGAAATAACGCCTCTTGCCACCAAATCCTATCTCAAAAATCACAAGTTCTTGTTGTTATTGCTCTCTATTCAACCCAACCACCTTAGAATATTGGGAACAACTCACGATTTTTAGTAAGCGCCAAGGGATACAAGACAATGGTAGCGTTGTGGCGCGATTGTTTGCGGGTTCAAAACCGGTAGTGGTCGACATAAAGCCCAACCAGGAAAGTAAAAGGGACTGAAGCTGGCTAGGCCATACATACGTATAACAGGTCAACCGTATAACCGAAGGGGTGTTGCGGGCTTCAAGTTCAACTTCTGGAGGAGGGAGTAGGAATGGGTCAGGGGGTTGGCCACCCCCAACTTGGGCTCAACCCCCAAACCACCCACCTGAAGCAGACTTTTGTTCCTGGACCAACCCAGCAAAATCGCCGCGATCGCCCGCCAACCCTCAAATTTTCGCATTTTGACTAACCCCAATCCGTTTTTGTGGGAGTAGGCTACTAAAACGCTAAAAAACCGCAAAAAATCGCTAATTTGGGATCAAACACAGCTAGAACGTGCATGTAACAGGGGGTCCGGGGGTCTGCCCCCACCCGACTTAGGCCAGGCCAGACCCTCCGGATGGGGACCCCGTTCGATTTTTCTAGCAAGTAATTTTTAGCACAAATTTTTGCGATATTTTTACAATTTCAGACACAAAAATTGCCAAAATCGCCTGTAAAACAACAGTCTTTGGCTGTATTTGAGCCTAAAATAGCCATTTTGACCATTTTTTGCCAAAAAATTGCGATTTTTGAGCGTTTTTAGTGCACAACCACCTCCCTAAAATGTGGGCTCCGACAGCCCCGACCGGCGCCAGAGTTGGTTGAGTTGAGTTGTTTTTCGTTAAAATAAGTCAAAATATTCTATTCTAAGCTCATTTACACCTAATCTAGGCCTACTTTTATCATAACTTTCTACACAAATTCTTCCAAAAATTTCCTGACGGGGTAGCGGCCGGCCTGGGGGGATCTGGTAGGTCAGAGCAAACCCCTAGTCCTTGTCAGCGGACACCACCAGCGGAGCGAACTGGAAGTGGAGGAAGATGCAGGAAGCTAGCGACCAGGCAGGCAGTGAAAAAAGGGCCATACGTACTGTACGTACGACTGTTAGCAGGAGGATAGTATGGAAGAACGTACAGCACTAGACATAGTGAATTTGAGTTGCGGCACTTTGGCCTGTTTGGCCCAGTCGAGTAGCTGTTTATCGATGAGCAGAGGGGCGTGTGGACAGGCCCCATTGGCTTGCTCATCCTCTCTGTAAAAGGAGAGAAGTTCCGGCCGTCCCTTGCTCTGCAGTTTCTCCAATTGTTTCTGCACCTCTTCCTTCCAATCCACGTCCAAATCGCTGTCCGAATTGAACAACTGGTCGGCCAATTTCTTGCGTGACTTCAGCTTCATCTGAGAGACTGCAAATCGGGCGGAGTCACTACGAAAACAAACTGTTCTTTTTGTAGTCTCAACAACACCAGAAAATACTCAATACGTACTTTCTCGACTAGAAAGAAAGCCGATTACTGGTGTGCTAGGAAATCGACCACTACGTATAAGAAATCAAAAGTATAAATTGTGCTAATTTTCGGTTGATTGGCACAAAAAGGCTTTGTAAAGACAAGAATATATTTTTGCTAAAGCTAATCGCTAATCATAGATGGAATTCTGAAGAGTTTTACGGTCCCAATCAGTATTGGGCAGACATGGGCAAAGGGGGGCGGGCTGGGGGGGGTTGGCCCCCATCAGGCTCTGATCTACCCCCCATCAGCCGGCCGCTAGCCCCCATCAGGAATTTTTGGGAAGAATTTTGTATAGAAAATTATGATAAAAATATGCCTGGAATAGGCGTAAATGAGCTCAGAATAGCTAATTTTAACTTATTTTAATGAAAAATAAGCCAAAAACCCTGATTTTCGCCAAAAATCGGACTTTTTGGCTTACCACCCCTCAGCACCCTCTCAGCCCCCATCAGGCGCTCCAACCCCCCTCAGCCCCCCTCAGGAATTGAAAATTCTACCCCCATCAGCCGAAATGCTAGCCCATGTCTGGTATTGGGTATCGTGGCACGAAAGTCCCAATACCTATTAGTTTGAAGACAACACTATACTCCCTAACATACATGTAACAGGGGGGTCTTCCCCTACCCGACTTAGGCCAGACGTCCCCGGATGAGGCCCCAAGACGATTTTTCTGGCAAGTATTTTTTGAGAAAATTTTTGCGATTTTTTACAATTTCAGACTCAAAAATCGTCAAAATCGCCTGCAAAACAGCACTCTTTTAGCTGTATTTCAGCCCAAATTAGCGATTTTTGACGATTTTTAGCCGAAAAATTGCGATTTTTTCGATTTGTGAGCTTTTTTAGTGACCAACCCCCTCCCAAAATTTGGGCTCAGACCCCCTCCCCGACCGGCGCCAGACCCCAACGCCCCTCCCCTTCGGCGGATGACCGGTTACCAGACATGGGCTAGCATTTCGGCTGAGGGGGGGGGGTAGAATTTTCAATTCCTGAGGAGGGGCTGAGGGGTAGAAGAGCCTAAGAAGGGCTGAAGGGGTGGTAAGCCAAAAAGTCCGATTTTTGGCTAAAATCAAGGGTTTTCGGCTTATTTTTCATTAAAATAAGTTAAAATATCCTGAGCTCATTAACACCTAATCCAAGCATATTTTTATCATAATTCTCTATACAAAATTTTTCCGAAAAATCTCTGAGGGGGGTAGCGGCCGGCTGAGGGGTGGAGGTCAGAGTCTGAGGGGGCTCAACCCCAATCAGATCCCCCTTTGCCCATGTCTGCCCATTACATGTATGCTCCCTAACACCCACTACCCAGTTGGCGCTCTAGTTTTCGTACCGTCCGTCGACGCTTTCGGATCCATCTTTCGAGCCCATCTGCCCTCATCGAAATCACTGTTGAAAAAGCGCCGATATTCTTTCTGAAACACACATTAGATTTGGTTTTGAACTTATTATTAATCGGCAACACAACCGATCTTATATCTGTGTGAGGTTTCGACAATTTTATGCCTCAAAAACTATAGTAAATCCAAGACAAGAATAGCCAATAACCAATTTTGTTTGTGGTGTTAAAGGGACACCAGTTTTGGGAAGCCATCTTACAGTAACCACCGAATCTCTACCGTGGGAACCAAGCTTTAAAAAAGATTACATGTAACATTCTTTTTGCTTCACGCTATAATCATAAAATTCACAGTCAGCTGAAGTTCGTTCAGTAAGAACAAGCTGGCGTTTTTTGTGAATAACTTTTTACGGAGCCATCCGAGCGACTTGCCGCAAAGTTGCGATTGGTCGTCGGCATAAAGCTCCACCCAGGCCACCGAAAGCTGGTGACGGCGAGTAGGTAAATGGGAACCGACTGGATCTGCCGTTGCACCGAAGCCACTCCACAAAGCATGCTGCGTTGGAGAAGATCTACGATGTCAGAAGCTGTCTGAGCAACCAACTATGCCGGGAGCCCTCTGGCATATGGGGCACCGGCGGCCGTCCGGAGCTGTTAGAATCATGGCATCAACACGCTGGCCACCCTCCTGGTGACCGGCACCCAGCAGCATGGCTAGGAGTGGCTGGCAGAGAAAGAAGGGCAACGTCCGAGATGACGAATCAGGGGGGTTGCGAAATGGACCACGGATCTGATCGTAGGCCGTAAGGCCCCCCGCAAATCGGATCTAAGTGGCTCCGATGGCTCCATATAAAGTTATTGGGAAAAAGCCGCTGTTTTTGAACACACTTTAGTAGGTTGGCTTAAAAAGTCACTTAGAACAAATAGCGCTCAAAAAGACCACACCTAAAACAATTCGACTGTCTCTTAAATTGAAGAAGACTCTCAGATGCTAAAAAATCGCTTTCCAGAAAGTCGGAAAGACTAGTAATTATCGTCTTTACAAATAAGCCGTACCATAAAGTGCGACCAATAGGGGGCGGAGTCAGATTCCAGTCCCTGCGGCTGTTTGGCGTAGTCCAAAATCAACGTAACATACGATCCCACTGCCGCCAGTGCGTCTTTGGCTGCGTATTCGATCTGAACAGGACCAATTAAACAATTAATTAATTAATTAATTAATTAATTAATTAATTAATTAATTAATTAATTAATTAATGAGAAAGAGTGACTTGGTCGAGTGTGAGTGAGGGAGCGGCCCAGTTTCCGGCCGACACGTGCCAACTGTGAGAGTCATCGATATTCTGCCCGAGGAAGTTGCCGATCGATTTGAGACCGAACTTTCCAAAGTTGTACTGTCGAGTGAACTTGGGCAGTGAGACGCAGACGTGACGCAGGTCAAGACAACCTTTCATCGCCGCCTTCCACTTGTCTCGCAGACGCTGTGCATCTATCATTATCTTCACTCCAACCTAAACTCTATTAGTAGAACATTATTCAGCAGGACACTCACAAATGCTAAACCCCCCTCACCCCGGCCCAAACCCCCTCGGCCGGCCATACTCCCCTCCACGACCCCCTCCCGGAGGGAGAAATTTTTCGATTATTTAAGGCAAAATAGACGTTTTTTGGACCCCCCGCGAGGTCTAGTCCAGACCCCCTCCGGATTTTTCCGGTCCATGTATGAGGACATTTGACCTCTTTATACAGTCAGGGAAATAACGACATACATGGTATCGGTAATCCTATTTCAGATATGGTAGCGATACCACATATGGCACCATGTTCTATCCCTTCTTTAAATCGTTAAGGGAGACCATGGTACCGGTACCGTACCCTGTACTGATGCCAAAGATGCACCGGTACCATATGGTGTCACCTGAGGCCTTCGATCGAAGGGATACCAAATATGGTACCACTTGAATGAAGGTGAACCGGTACCAAATATGGTATAGTACCTTGAGAATGTTCTTGCTGAGCAGCAAATCCTGGAGACTGTCAGGAAAGCTCTCGAAGAAGCAGAGACGAATCAGAACGGCCACTCCGTCGTTGGTGGCCAGTTGCAGCATCGGATCTCTGCCTAAAACACAACAGCCAATCTTGTTAGAGCCAACCAACAGATAGAGACCAACTATTAGAGCACTGTACATACTGTAGATGTATGCATGCAATTAGTACCGCTGGAACCAAACAATTTTTTTCCGTTCAGCTCAGCTGGATGGAAAAATTCGAAACGCTTCTATGAGCTCAATTCTTGGCCGTTTGTTCTTTAAATTGGTCTTTTGTAGAAACTGTAGTGACTGACAAATTTGCAGGAAAAACTGTCAGCTTGTTCAAAGTTTCGGTTCAGGTGAGCTGAACGGAAAATTCGTTTGTTTCTACCGGTTTACCCCTTTTAATATTCTTTCTTCTGATTTCGTCATTCGGAACAGACGAATCAGCCACCAGAAATTCAGGAGTAAGTTGGTCGAGTGGCTTTGCGTACTCCACATCAAAACCCAGCACCGACCTGTCACCCATCGATTGCAGCAAAACCTCAACTCACACTACTCTACATGTGACACAGTTTTTAGAAGAACAAACAGTTCTGGCCAACTCCCACTGAGCCTCGTTGACTACCACGTAGACTCTGGCCGCGCCAGACAACTGCACTACTTCCGGCATTTGCTCCTCCTCACCCGTCACTCTTGAACTGCAACTCATCTTTACCTAAACCTTTCCCAAGCTGGCACTTAAAAGTATACAGTAAGCACAATTTTTATAGCCTACCAATCCAACTGATTTAGAGTTGAGGCGAAGAGAAAGTTTGATAAAAAAGGTCAAGAGCGCGATAATTGGTTTCCCGAAACTACATAATTTCTTGACTCATTAGAACTTCATCAATCGAACAATTGGAGGTCTAAATAAGTATTGCCGACAAAACCCTTAATACCCCATCCTAGTACGAACCTGGAAAACACCCCCAGACCAGGGGCCTGTGTCACCAATTTACAAACTGTTACAAATCGTCTCAAATACAAATACACACACAAGTTCGAGACCTGTATGGGCTGGAGAATCCGGCCGGTGCATGTCTGTAACTTGCGTGTGTATTTGTATTTGAGACGATTTGTAACCGTTGGTAAATTGGTGAAACAGGCCCCAGTTGCCACTAAACATGCACTAAAAGCAAAGGTATATATTAGGACAGCCAGAAAACAGTTAGACAATTTCACAATATATTGGCAATTTTATTAGCAACCTCCCCACTATAGCAACAATTAATAGTAATAAAATGTCACTTAAACTGACAGTTAGTTAGCTACGTACGTTGTACGTGTTCTGAGCTAAACTGTACTCAGCCAGAAACGTTCAGTTCAGTACCGTATTAGTAAAATTTGGTAATCTGTCTGACAGCAACGTTTCAACCAAAAGTACAGTAGCCCAAACGTACAGTACCCGCCCGTTACACAACGTCACCAACCGTACAGCAAGGCACTGAACCAGTTGTTGACTTGCCAATTGAGATCGAATCAACACTACAGTAAGACACTTAACGTACATGTACAGTACGCTAAGGGTACAGTACTTAGGGTGGCGGTAGCGCATACAGCACACGGTGCTTTTACCCTATACAGTAACGTGACCAAGTGCCATATACGGTACCACTAGCCTAAATACCGTACCCCTAGCATACTATATGACGTTAAGCGCCTGCAGTAAACACGCACAGTAATAGATATGTGACATAACAGTTAGAGCAGAGCACGAACTACAGCTGACAGAGCATTGAATGAATGAATGAATGTAATGAGCACACGGTAAGAACACCGGCAAAGTACTGTATTTGTGAGTGCGCAGTGGTTTGGTTGGTATCCATGGCAACAACAGAGACTAAACAAAAAATAGGTCATGTGACCAGTTGCAGTATGGCACAAGGCACTGTAAACCTTACCCATAGACAAAGTACTACATACAAGGTACTATTGCACAGATAGATACTGTACCACAGAGATTAGATTAGACAGTAATAAATACTAACTAACACAGCCGTCCTAAATTGGACTTGGAACTGATGGCATGGCATAATCATACGTGCAGTCCACTCAAACAAACAAAATTTGCAACCTTTAAAATTGTCATACCGGAGGACAGAACGAAACTACCGACTTTTACAGTCAGGCCCATAACGCCGTTCATGGTACCGACACCATATAAGGTGCCGGCACACGTATATGGTACCACTACCCTAAATACTGGTACCATATATGACACCGGCACCTTATATGGTGTCGGTACCATAAACGGCGTTAAGTGCCTGACTGTTTTAGTCATGCTAGTTCACAACTAAAATTCTTGCCTAACAACTGCTGGCAGTAAGACAATTTTAAGTTACAAAAGTTGCAAACTCCCTCCTCACTCAGCTGGCAACAACAGTTTTCGTTCGAGATACAAATGAGAATGGCACGGAATATGTGTACGTAGAGAGAACAAAAAAGAACGAACAAATGCCATCATTAATAAACTTGTGCTTGTAAGCTCAAATCAAATTGCACACACAAACAAACAGCAGTTGAACTACTAGATTTACAGACAATAATAACAATAATCAAATCATAATACTGTTAGACAAATAACGACACTTTGCCTTGGTACCGGTTCCGGCTCAACTTGGATCGAGGCCTCAGGCATACATATAGCCGTAATGGGCTGGGGTTGAACAATTTCAAAAAACTGCAAAACACCTAAGAAGGTCAAAAAATGGCAACGCAAAGCAGCCGAACTGCGTTAAGAGCAAAAACAAAAACGCACAAACCATCAAAAAAGCTCTACGCCTATGTATATCTTAAAATATCGAAGACCAAAAGGGCATTTTAAGTAAAAAAGTAGTTAGTACTCAGAAATTGCTAATTTTGCTTAGATAGAGAGATGACGTGACCCAATTATGGTACCAGTTGCATATTAAAAAAGTGGTTATTTGCCTAACTGTAATACAGTACTAACTGCAAACTGCATAAGCGTCTTTTCTCACTGCAGAAGGAAGCAGTGAAGGTTCAGGAGTAGAAGGTGAGGACAGACTGTTGGTTGCCCCTTAGGAGCAGCACAGGCGGTAAGTCTCTAGTGAGCAAGTCCAACCAGGCCAGGTACAACGCACTGCTGCACGCCCCTTTACGAGGCACCGGCATCGTGCTATAACATCACATATAGCTAATACAGTAAGGCACTTTATGGTACCGACACCATATAAGGTGCCGGCACCATACATGGTACCGGTACCTAGGGTAGTGGTTACCCCTACCTTCGCATTGGTACGGTACCATATATGGTACCACCACAGACCCTGAAGGTGAGGGCTCCATATGGTACCACTACCCTAGGTACCGGTACCATAAACGGTGTTAAGTGCCTGACTGTAATATCATATCATGTACTAAGGAGGTTTGGGCTTACCCCTTAGGTAGAAAGGCCTTACCCCCGAGACAGTTTAGGGACCCTCCGACCCAAAAATACAGTAGTACCATACATGTACTAGGGGTTACCCCCTAGCTGGAAAGGCCAAACTCTCCTCACCCCACCGAGACAGGTTAAGTGGCCCCCACCCAAAAATACAAGTACCAGCAGTGGCTCCAGTACTAACAAACTGACTCCAGAAATCACTAATTTTAGCCTAAAATTCGCTTGAAAAGCCTTTGGAAACCGAATCTGGCATTTCCACTGTTGCTGTTTAAGAGAAATCGGTGCTTTTGAAAGCCGTTTTGTCATTTTTCGCTTGTTTTTAGCTCTAAAACGCTATTTGGCAGCTTAAAATAGCGATTTTTGCCCTCCTTACCATACATGTGCATGGGGGGTGCCCAGGGGGGGGGGACGAAAATAAAAATCTACCAAACGTTGCTAGAGGCTGCTAGAAAGCCTCCAGATGCGTTTTTAAGCAACAGAAATCAATATTGGAAACTACGCAACTACGCACCCTTCCTCCAGGCAACTACTCAACAAAACCTAAATTTTTTCAAGTTTTCTGAAAAATTTCAATTTTTGGCAATGTTTCTGTCAGAAAAGTTGTTTTTTGGCAATTTTTTGTCGAAAATTTGATTTTTACAGCAAATTTTTGAATTTTAACCGAAAATTTCGTAATTTGAGCCAAATTTTGGGCAAAAATTTAAATTTTGCCGCCAAAATTTGAATTTCCCGCCGAAAATTTGCACCTATATCCAGGCAACTACGCACGGAGACCTGGCCGTCACCCCCTGAGCCGCCGACCGTGCACATGTATGCTCCTTACTGAAGGAGAACGAACCCTAAAACGCATTTCCAGGCGTTCTGGAGCTTTTTGAAATCTTGGACCCCCTCTGGGCGAAACCCCGCCACGAATCTCCATTTGACGGAAAACTCCCCTCCCCACACCGGCCCGGACCTGTTACATGTACGCAAGTCTAGAAGTTTCAAGTTTAAAGTGGAAGAACAATTGGACGAACACGTAACAAAGTACCATTGTCTTTGTTAGGTATTAAGGCATACATGAAGCATTAGAAAAGGCGAGTTGGCGTAGTAAAAGAAAGGTTCCAGTCTAAAGAGTTTCGGTCTAATTTCGAATAGGGTCAAGTCAATTTGTCTACCTACACCATGCACAGGAGAGCGGGAAACAGAAGGGACTGGGGACTGTCTCTGAGGCATCCGGTAGAGAATAAATAGTAAGTAAGAAAAGAGAACGTACAGCACAACCAAAGAGGCGTCGGTGGAGTGTTGCAGGAGTAGTTCCCTAGTTCGCAGTTGTCTGTAGGTTTTGTCCTTCAGAGACATCAACTCCACATCGCTGATCAGTCCCTTGTGTTCGCTGGAGGCGTCGGCCGATTCGCGGAACGGACCAATCGTCTCGTCGAACTCGCGGATTCTAAACAACAACACAATATGCACATCGGAAGCACTTGTCCAAGCGCCCAAAAAGGCCGCAATTTACTTACACCTTTAGTCTGAGCGGCACGGTTAAAAATTTACTTTTTTAAAGTAAAAAAAAATTTTTGCAAATCGTCTTAAAGGGATCTGCAGAGCAAAATTCCCTGACCAACCAGAGTGAGGTGAGGAAGGAACTTGAGAAAAAAACTGACGTATTAGTGTTGGGCTTCCTGGCAATGTCGGGTATGACGAACACATCGGAGTAGTCGATTCTGAACTTGCTTAACAAGGCGGCCATGTTCCTCTGTTCGGTCTCCAGCGCTCCTTTACTGCTGGCGATGGTGAAAATCCTCAACTTGGCGCCCTCCAAGTAGCTGTGCGGAGAGGAGAGGAGGTGGGGAATGAGGAGAGTGAGGCCTCCATCATCGAACAGCCACCAGACGTCGATCACTGCCTTCTTCAGCTTCCGCTGGAACTGATTGATGGAGGCCAGAATGTCCTTCTGAATCGCAGACATCTGTCTTGACCTGGAAGAAGGTAACTGTCAGGTTGGTTTGTTGATCGGTGGAGACAGCTAATGGTGATGCTCAGTCATGCCACTTGCACCCGCCAGCCCACTGCGTCCCGAACTGCAGCCACAGAGAAATTTGAAACAGAACTTAATCTATCTAAGGCACGATTAGCTGTGTAGAATGTTAGGAACCGGACCTTTTATTTAGTGATCAAACCATATTGTTGATAAAGCAGACATGGGCAAGCATTTCGGCTGAGCGGGGTAGGAGCGTCTGACGGGGTGGTATTCCTAAAAGTCCGATTTTTGCCTAAAATCAAGCTTTTTTGGCTTATTTTTCATTAAAATAAGCTATTCTGAGCTCATTTACACCTAATCCAGGCATATATTTATCATAACTTTCTATACAAAATTCTTCCAAAAAATTCCTGAGGGGAGGTAGTAGCGGCTGGCTGCGGGGGGGGGGTAGGTCAGAGCCCGAGGGGGGCCAACCCCCTCAGCCCCCCTTTGCCCATGTCTTCTGATAAGCCTAAAAAAAGTCAATGTCAGCTTCGAATTATATTGAGTATGTACTTGGTGTAAAATATTGGATAGAACAGCAAAATTAAGAGAAAGTTAATAAAAAAGTTGTTCATGTTTCAGCTTCAAATCTTCGATGACAGTGAATTGTTAGATGATCGAATGAAGCGCACAATGCACATATTAGTGCTCAAAAGCTGCAATTATGGTTTTTCGTAGTCAAATTTTTTTACTCGTTTTTAAACATGACCATCTATCGATATAGAAAAATAGTTTTATAATATCGATTTTCGACATCGATATATCGTGGGAACCGGCGCAACTGTACTGCTATGTATGGGATGGCTTCTCAATTTAGAGAGGTTGAAATGAACTGTAAGTCCGATTTTGGTCTAATTTTTGCGAGAACGAGTTAATAATTAAACCCTTATTATTTCCAAGTATACTCCTAGCAACCAACACTCCACAGAAAATTATACTAAATATAAAAAACAGAGCAGAAATGGCCCAAACGGGCTAATGATAGTAGAGGAGCAATGCTAATCCAAAAAATGGTTCAGCACGGAGGAACCAAGTTATTCATTCCGCGCTATTGAGGTTGTTACAACGAACGATTTTAAGACCAGAGCTACTTGCGTGTTTGGATCAGAACGCAATGCCTCTCCACTTTTAAGTTGGAAGCACCTAAATGTCGCTGAAAAACCAAGAGCGGATATACCACCAGCTAATCGTACCCAACCAATAAAAAGCCCAGTGCCAAAAAAGCGTGAAAGGGGAAGAGCGTGTTTCGGCAACAGAGAACCACCGTGACCTTATTAAGTTAGACAGAGAGACAGACAGACAGAGAGAGGATAGCAGATAGTTAGTAATTCTGGCTAACATACAGCTCGGTTATGGTGCTCAAGCCGACACAGTCCGAGTTAGCAGAGGGTCTCGGCGAGGTCCTTCTAAATGAGATTGGTCGCAAGCCACGGCTATCGCTCTCACCCGCTCATTTGCATACTCTACACACACAAACAAGTACTACCTGAAGGCCAATAGCTTGGTGGGAGAGGGCGGGCCGGTGGTGCCCGCTGATTGGTCGACGGTGGAGGCGGCGCTCCGGTCGCTCTCGTCGAGCTCCGGCTCGGCTTTCGGCGTCTCCAGCAGGATCGGAAACTTCTCGGCGAACGAACTGGCCGCTGAAATAGGACAGAATTGGACAAACTGATATAGTGGATAATGGTAATCTAGTGAGTTAAAGAATGCACAACCACCACCACTGCACGTTCACCAGCCACCACTAGAAGCGGCCCCATCACTCAACCTTACACAGCACGGCCTGCGTTACATGGATCCTAGCTGAAATGCCAACACGCACGTCACTACTGACAGACAGACAGACAGACAGACAGACAGACAGACAGACAGACAGACAGACAG
The DNA here is from genome assembly GCA_030248155.1 of Sabatieria punctata. Lineage (NCBI taxonomy): Eukaryota > Metazoa > Nematoda > Chromadorea > Araeolaimida > Comesomatidae > Sabatieria > Sabatieria punctata. The sequence goes on from JASANB010002767.1 coordinate 17,126, forward strand.
ACAGACAGACAGACAGACAGACAGACCGACCGACCGACCGACAGACAGACAGACAGACAGACAGACAGACAGACAGACAGACAGACAGACAGACCGACGGACCGACCGACCGCCGACAGGCACATGCAACAGAGGGTCCAAACCGACATAGGCCAGAACCGCCAAATGAGACAAGTTTTGTAATCCGAACTAAGGAAAAAGAGCTGTAAATATCGTCATCCATGTAACAGGGGGTCTGCCCCCACCCAAGTTAGGCCAGACCGCATCCAAGACGATTTTTCCGGCAAGTAACTTTTTCGCCGAGACCCTCTGCTAACTCGGACTGTGTCGGCTTGAGCACCATAACCGAGCTGTATGTTAGCCAGAATTACTAACTATCTGCTATCCTCTCTGTCTGTCTGTCTCTCTGTCTAACTCAATAAGGTCACGGTGGTTCTCTGTTGCCGAAACACGCTCTTCCCTTTTCACGCTTTTTTGGCACTGGGCTTTTTATTGGTTGGGTACGATTAGCTGGTGGTATATCCGCTCTTGGTTTTTCAGCGACATTTAGGTGCTTCCAACTTAAAAGTGGAGAGGCATTGCGTTCTGATCCAAACACGCAAGTAGCTCTGGTCTTAAAATCGTTCGTTGTAACAACCTCAATAGCTGCGGAATGAATAACTTGGGTTCCTCCGTGCTGAACCATTCCTTCTTGGATTAGCATTGCTCCTCTACTATCATTAGCCCGTTTGGGCCATTTCTGCTCTGTTTTTTATATTTAGTATAATTTTCTGTGGAGTGTTGGTTGCTAGGAGTATACTTGGAAATAATAAGGGTTTAATTATTAACTCGTTCTCGCAAAAATTAGACCAAAATCGGACTTACAGTTCATTTCAACCTCTCTAAATTGAGAAGCCATCCCATACATAGCAGTACAGTTGGCGCCGGTTCCCACGATATATCGATGTCGAAAATCGATATTATAAAACTATTTTTCTATATCGATAGATGGTCATGTTTAAAAACGAGTAAAAAAGATTTGACTACGAAAAACCATAATTGCAGCTTTTGAGCACTAATATGTGCATTGTGCGCTTCATTCGATCATCTAACAATTCACTGTCATCGAAGATTTGAAGCTGAAACATGAACAACTTTTTTTATTAACTTTCTCTTAATTTTGCTGCTCAATATCCAATATTTTACACCAAGTACATACTCAATATAATTCGAAGCTGACATTGACTTTTTTAGGCTTATCCAAGAAGACATGGGCAAAGGGGGGCTGAGGGGGCTGGCCCCCTCGGGCTCTGACCTACCCCCCCCCCCCCGCAGCCAGCCGCTACTACCTCCCCTCAGGAATTTTTTGGAAGAATTTTGTATAGAAAGTTATGATAAATATATGCCTGGATTAGGTGTAAATGAGCTCAGAATAGCTTATTTTAATGAAAAATAAGCCAAAAAAGCTTGATTTTAGGCAAAAATCGGACTTTTAGGAATACCACCCCGTCAGACGCTCCTTCCCCGCTCAGCCGAAATGCTTGCCCATGTCTGCTTTATCAACAATATGGTTTGATCACTAAATAAAAGGTCCGGTTCCTAACATTCTACATAGCTAATCGTGCCTTAGATCGATTGAGTTCTGTTTTCCAAATTTCTCTGTGGCTGCAGTTCGGGACGCGAAAGTGGGCTCGGCGGGTGCTAGTGGCATGACTGAGCATCCGCATTAGCTGTCTCCACCGATCAACAAACCAACCTGACAGTTACCTTCTTCCAGGTCAAGACAGATGTCTGCGATTCAGAAGGACATTCTGGCCTCCATCAATCAGTTCCAGCGGAAGCTGAAGAAGGCAGTGATCGACGTCTGGTGGCTGTTCGATGATGGAGGCCTCACTCTCCTCATTCCCCCACCTCCTCTCCTCTCCGCACAGCTACTTGGAGGGCGCCAAGTTGAGGATTTTCACCATCGCCAGCAGTAAAGGAGCGCTGGAGACCGAACAGAGGAACATGGCCGCCTTGTTAAGCAAGTTCAGAATCGACTACTCCGATGTGTTCGTCATACCCGACATTGCCAGGAAGCCCAACACTAATACGTCAGTTTTTTTCTCAAGTTCCTTCCTCACCTCACTCTGGTTGGTCAGGGAATTTTGCTCTGCAGATCCCTTTAAGACGATTTGCAAAAATTTTTTTTTACTTTAAAAAAGTAAATTTTTAACCGTGCCGCTCAGACTAAAGGTGTAAGTAAATTGGCGGCCTTTTTGGGCGCTTGGACAAGTGCTTCCGATGTGCATATTGTGTTGTTGTTTAGAATCCGCGAGTTCGACGAGACGATTGGTCCGTTCCGCGAATCGGCCGACGCCTCCAGCGAACACAAGGGACTGATCAGCGATGTGGAGTTGATGTCTCTGAAGGACAAAACCTACAGACAACTGCGAACTAGGGAACTACTCCTGCAACACTCCACCGACGCCTCTTTGGTTGTGCTGTACGTTCTCTTTTCTTACTTACTATTTATTCTCTACCGGATGCCTCAGAGACAGTCCCCAGTCCCTTCTGTTTCCCGCTCTCCTGTGCATGGTGTAGGTAGACAAATTGACTTGACCCTATTCGAAATTAGACCGAAACTCTTTAGACTGGAACCTTTCTTTTACTACGCCAACTCGCCTTTTCTAATGCTTCATGTATGCCTTAATACCTAACAAAGACAATGGTACTTTGTTACGTGTTCGTCCAATTGTTCTTCCACTTTAAACTTGAAACTTCTAGACTTGCGTACATGTAACAGGTCCGGGCCGGTGTGGGGAGGGGAGTTTTCCGTCAAATGGAGATTCGTGGCGGGGTTTCGCCCAGAGGGGGTCCAAGATTTCAAAAAGCTCCAGAACGCCTGGAAATGCGTTTTAGGGTTCGTTCTCCTTCAGTAAGGAGCATACATGTGCACGGTCGGCGGCTCAGGGGGTGACGGCCAGGTCTCCGTGCGTAGTTGCCTGGATATAGGTGCAAATTTTCGGCGGGAAATTCAAATTTTGGCGGCAAAATTTAAATTTTTGCCCAAAATTTGGCTCAAATTACGAAATTTTCGGTTAAAATTCAAAAATTTGCTGTAAAAATCAAATTTTCGACAAAAAATTGCCAAAAAACAACTTTTCTGACAGAAACATTGCCAAAAAATTGAAATTTTTCAGAAAAACTTGAAAAAATTTCGGTTTTGGTGCGTAGTTGCCTGGAGGAAGGGTGCGTAGTTGCGTAGTTGCCAAAATTGATTTCTGTAGCTTAAAAACGCATCTGGAGGCTTTCTAGCAGCCTCTAGCAACGTTTGGTAGATTTTTATTTTCGTCCCCCCCCCCCTGGGCACCCCCCATGCACATGTATGGTAAGGAGGGCAAAAATCGCTATTTTAAGCTGCCAAATAGCGTTTTAGAGCTAAAAACAAGCGAAAAATGACAAAACGGCTTTCAAAAGCACCGATTTCTCTTAAACAGCAACAGTGGAAATGCCAGATTCGGTTTCCAAAGGCTTTTCAAGCGAATTTTAGGCTAAAATTAGTGATTTCTGAGTCAGTTTGTTAGTACTGGAGCCACTGCTGGTACTTGTATTTTTGGGTGGGGGCCACTTAACCTGTCTCGGTGGGGTGAGGAGAGTTTGGCCTTTCCAGCTAGGGGGTAACCCCTAGTACATGTATGGTACTACTGTATTTTTGGGTCGGAGGGTCCCTAAACTGTCTCGGGGGTAAGGCCTTTCTACCTAAGGGGTAAGCCCAAACCTCCTTAGTACATGATATGATATTACAGTCAGGCACTTAACACCGTTTATGGTACCGGTACCTAGGGTAGTGGTACCATATGGAGCCCTCACCTTCAGGGTCTGTGGTGGTACCATATATGGTACCGTACCAATGCGAAGGTAGGGGTAACCACTACCCTAGGTACCGGTACCATGTATGGTGCCGGCACCTTATATGGTGTCGGTACCATAAAGTGCCTTACTGTATTAGCTATATGTGATGTTATAGCACGATGCCGGTGCCTCGTAAAGGGGCGTGCAGCAGTGCGTTGTACCTGGCCTGGTTGGACTTGCTCACTAGAGACTTACCGCCTGTGCTGCTCCTAAGGGGCAACCAACAGTCTGTCCTCACCTTCTACTCCTGAACCTTCACTGCTTCCTTCTGCAGTGAGAAAAGACGCTTATGCAGTTTGCAGTTAGTACTGTATTACAGTTAGGCAAATAACCACTTTTTTAATATGCAACTGGTACCATAATTGGGTCACGTCATCTCTCTATCTAAGCAAAATTAGCAATTTCTGAGTACTAACTACTTTTTTACTTAAAATGCCCTTTTGGTCTTCGATATTTTAAGATATACATAGGCGTAGAGCTTTTTTGATGGTTTGTGCGTTTTTGTTTTTGCTCTTAACGCAGTTCGGCTGCTTTGCGTTGCCATTTTTGACCTTCTTAGGTGTTTTGCAGTTTTTTGAAATTGTTCAACCCCAGCCCATTACGGCTATATGTATGCCTGAGGCCTCGATCCAAGTTGAGCCGGAACCGGTACCAAGGCAAAGTGTCGTTATTTGTCTAACAGTATTATGATTTGATTATTGTTATTATTGTCTGTAAATCTAGTAGTTCAACTGCTGTTTGTTTGTGTGTGCAATTTGATTTGAGCTTACAAGCACAAGTTTATTAATGATGGCATTTGTTCGTTCTTTTTTGTTCTCTCTACGTACACATATTCCGTGCCATTCTCATTTGTATCTCGAACGAAAACTGTTGTTGCCAGCTGAGTGAGGAGGGAGTTTGCAACTTTTGTAACTTAAAATTGTCTTACTGCCAGCAGTTGTTAGGCAAGAATTTTAGTTGTGAACTAGCATGACTAAAACAGTCAGGCACTTAACGCCGTTTATGGTACCGACACCATATAAGGTGCCGGTGTCATATATGGTACCAGTATTTAGGGTAGTGGTACCATATACGTGTGCCGGCACCTTATATGGTGTCGGTACCATGAACGGCGTTAAGTGCCTGACTGTAAAAGTCGGTAGTTTCGTTCTGTCCTACGGTATGACAATTTTAAAGGTTGCAAATTTTGTTTGTTTGAGTGGACTGCACGTATGATTATGCCATGCCATCAGTTCCAAGTCCAATTTAGGACGGCTGTGTTAGTTAGTATTTATTACTGTCTAATCTAATCTCTGTGGTACAGTATCTATCTGTGCAATAGTACCTTGTATGTAGTACTTTGTCTATGGGTAAGGTTTACAGTGCCTTGTGCCATACTGCAACTGGTCACATGACCTATTTTTTGTTTAGTCTCTGTTGTTGCCATGGATACCAACCAAACCACTGCGCACTCACAAATACAGTACTTTGCCGGTGTTCTTACCGTGTGCTCATTACATTCATTCATTCATTCAATGCTCTGTCAGCTGTGGTTCGTGCTCTGCTCTAACTGTTATGTCACATATCTATTACTGTGCGTGTTTACTGCAGGCGCTTAACGTCATATAGTACGCTAGGGGTACGGTATTTTAGGCTAGTGGTACCGTAGGGCATGGAACTTGGTCACGTTACTGTATAGGGTAAAAGCACCGTGTGCTGTATGCGCTACCGCCACCCTAAGTACTGTACCCTTGGCGTACTGTACATGTATGTTAAGTGTCTTACTGTAGTGTTGATTCGATTTCAATTTGCAAGTCAACAACTTGTTCAGTGCCTTGCTGTACGGTTGGTGACGTTTGTGTAACGGGCGGGTACTGTACGTTTGGGCTACTGTACTTTTGGTTGAAACGTTACTGTCAGACTGATTACCAAATTTTACTAACATGGCACTGAACTGAACGTTTCTGGCTGAGTACAGTTTAGCTCAGAACACGTACAACGTAGCGTAGCTAACTAACTGTCAGTTTTGACGTGACATTTTATTACTATTAATTGTTGCTATAGTGGGGAGGTTGCTAATAAAATTGCCAATATATTGTGAAATTGTCTAACCGTTTTCTGGCTGTCCTAATATATACCTTTGCTTTTAGTGCGTGTTTAGGTGTAACTGGGGTTTGACTCACCAATTTACCAAACGGTTAGCAGATCTCCCCGACACACGAAGTACAGACTCTTATTATTTAAAATCCAGGTTCGTACTAGGATGGGGTATTAGGGTTTTGTCGGCAATACTTACTTGGACATCAAAGCGTCAAAGTTCTAATGAGTCAAGAAATTATATACAGGGTGTGTCAAAAAAACAACCCAGCAGAGTTTTTTGCTGTAGCAACCAAAAAATCTCAACCGATTTGAATGAATCCTGCTTTAAATTAAGACGAATAAATTCTTGAAAGACTGGTGAAGGCCCTATTAAGATACGATGTTTAGTTCTCGAGATATTTTCAAACTTGTGATGTAGGTTATTATGCATGCTCTGGGGTGTAACCCATGTACCGTAGTGCGGTGGCTAGGTGTAGATTTGAGAGAGATTTGACACAATGATAGCGGTCAGAGATTGAGAAGTGGGCCCGATCTACAGTGCCTAGGAGCAGCGGGTGAGAATAAGTAGACAAAAGGCTATAGTTGATCTTGTTGGATAGAGGGGAAGGAAGACGGGCATAGGATATAGGGGGTAGATAATGTAGAAAGAATATTTATAGGTAGGACTACTATAAGATTTTGTCTTTTAGGACTCTATTTACAAAGTAATTGATGTGGGGACGGGGCGAGGGAGCGGTGGGTGCCGGGCGTGGAGTAGGGGACAAGCCTGGGGCCCCCCCAGTTAAGGAAGGCGAGTTTTTCTAGGGCTCGCCCCGCCGGGCCCCACGAACCATCCCCGGACGGTAAGTAACAAAATAGGAATATACGAATAAACTGACGTTGATGCAGTATTTTTAAAGTATCATAATAGTACCACGTATATAGTAGACTCGTTGACCATTGTTATAATCATCTTTGACACAAAGAGTCGGGAGGAGTGTGGTAGCGACAAGATTTTACAGACATGTCACGGGATTCTCCGCAGAAAAACCCATACAGGTGTCGAACTTGTGCAGTAGGTATCGGTTGTATTTAAGACGATTTGCAACAGAATGTAAAAATCGTTGTAATGTTTGTGGTGGTAGTTTTTATGTTGTTTTTAGATGAAATTGGTGAGACTTGCGGCTGACAGTAAAAATCTGTGGGGTGTTTTCCAGGTTCGTGCACTCAAAATCTCTGTTTTAAGAGTTTTGTAAGCAATTTATATTCTAGGACCTGCAACTGTTCGATTAATGAAGCTACTAATGAGTCAAGAAATTATGTAGTTTCGGGAAACCAATTATCGCGCTCTTGACCTTTTTATCAAACTTTCTCTTCGCTTCAACTCGAAATCAGTTGGTTTGGTAGACCAGAAAATTTGTGCTTACTATATACTTTCTGTTAATGGAAGCGCCAGCTTGGGAAAGGTTTAGGAAGTTTAGGTAGAGATGAGTTGCAGTTCAAGAGTGGCGGGTGAGGAGGAGCAAATGCCAGAAGTAGTGCAGTTGTCTGGCGCGGCCAGAGTCTACGTGGTAGTCAATGAGGCTCAGTGGGAGTTGGCCAGAACTGTTAGTTCTTCTAAAAACTGTCAGTCACATGTAGACCGGTGTGAGTTGAGGTGTTACTGCAATCGATGGGTGACAGGTCGGTGCTGGGGTTTGATGTGGAGTACGCAAAGCCACTCGACCAACTCACTCCTGAATTTCTGGTAGCTGATTCGTCTGTTCCGAATGACGAAATCAGAAGAAAGAATATTAAAAGGGGTAAACCGGAAAAACAAACGATTTTTACGTTCAGCTCACCTGAACAAGCTGACATTTTTTGCTGCAAATTTGTCAGCCGCATACAGTTTCTACAAAAGAAACTGTAGACCAATTTACAGAACAAACGGCCAAGAATTGAGCTCATAGAAGCGTTTCGAACTTTTCCATTCAGCTGAGCTGAACGGAAAAAATTGTTTGGTTCCAGCGGTACTGATTGCATGCATGCATCTACAGTATGTACATTACATTGCTGTAATAGTTGGTCTCTATCTGTTGGTTGGCTCTAACAAGATTGGCTGTTGTGTTCTAGGCAGAGATCCGATGCTGCAACTGGCCACCAACGACGGAGTGGCCGTTCTGATTCGTCTCTGCTTCTTCGAGAGCTTTCCTGACAGTCTCCAGGATTTGCTGCTCAGCAAGAACATTCTCAAGGTACTATACCATATTTGGTACCGGTTCACCTTCAAGTGGTACCATATTTGCTATCCTTTCGATCGAAGGCCTCAGGTGATACCATAAGGTACCGGTGCACAGGGTACGGTAGCGGTACCATATGGTCTCCCTTAACGATTTAAAGAAGGGATAGAACATGGTACCATATGTGGTTTCGCTACCATATCTGAAATAGAAATACCGATACCATGTATGTCGTTATTTCCCTGACTGTATAAAGAGGTCAAGTGTCCTCATACATGGACCGGAAAAATCCGGAGGGGGTCTGGACTAGACCTCGCGGGAGGTCCAAAAAACGTCTATTTTGCCTTAAATAATCGAAAAATTTCTCCCTCCGGGAGGGGGGTCGTGGAGGGGAAAATGGCCGGCCGAGGGGGTATGGGCCGGGGGTGAGGGGGGTTTAGCATGTACGAGTGTCCTGCTGAATAATGTTCTACTAATAGAGTTTAGGTTGGAGTGAAGATAATGATAGATGCACAGCGTCTGCGAGACAAGTGGAAAGCGGCGATGAAAGGTTGTCTCGACCTGCGTCACGTCTGCGTCTCACTGCCCAAGTTCACTCGACAGTACGACTTTGGAAAGTTCGGTCTCAAGTCGATCGGCAACTTCCTCGGGCAGAATATCGATGACTCTCACAGTTGGCACGTGTCGGCCGGAAACTGGGCCGCTCCCTCACTCACACTCGACCAAGTCACTCTTTCTCATTAATTAATTAATTAATTGTTTAATTAGTTCTGTTCAGATCGAATACGCGGCCAAAGACGCACTGGCGGCAGTGGGATCGTATGTTACGTTGATTTTGGACTACGCCAAACAGCCGCAGGCACTGGAATCTGACTCCGCCCCCTATTGGTCGCACTTTATGGTTCGGCTTATTTGTAAAGACGATAATTACTAGAGTTCCTAGTCTTTCCGACTTTCTGGAAAGCGATTTTTTAGCATCTGAGAGTCTTCTTCAATTTAAGAGACAGTCGAATTGTTTTAGGTGTGGTCTTTTTGAGCGCTATTTGTTCTAAGTGACTTTTTAAGCCAACCTACTAAAGTGTGTTCAAAAACAGCGGCTTTTTCCCAATAACTTTATATGGAGCCATCGGAGCCACTTAGATCCGATTTGCGGGGGGCCTTACGGCCTACGATCAGATCCGTGGTCCATTTCGCAACCCCCATGATTCGTCATCTCGGACGTTGCCCTTCTTTCTCTGCCAGCCACTCCTAGCCATGCTGCTGGGTGCCGGTCACCAGGAGGGTGGCCAGCGTGTTGATGCCATGATTCTGACAGCTCCGGACGGCCGCCGGTGCCCCATATGCCAGAGGGCTCCTGGCATAGTTGGTTTCTCAGACAGCTTCTGACATCGTAGATCTTCTTCTCCGACGCGGCATGCTTTGTGGAGTGGCTTCGGTGCAACGGCAGATCCAGTCGGTTCCCATTTACCTACTCGCTGTCACCAGCTTTCGGTGGCCTGAGTGGAGCTTTATGCCGACGACCAATCGCAACTTTGCGGCAAGTCGCTCGGATGGCTCCGTAAAAAGTTATTCACAAAAAACGCCAGCTTGTTCTTACTGAACGAACTTCAGCAGACTGTGAATTTTATAATTATAGCGTGAAGCAAAAAGAATGTTACATGTAATCTTTTTGAAAGCTTAGTTCCCACGGTAGAGATTCGGTGGTTACTGTAAGATGGCTTCCCAAAACTGGTGTCCCTTTAACACCACAAACAAAATTGGTTATTGGCTATTCTTGTCTTGGATTTACTATAGTTTTTGAGGCATAAAATTGTCGAAACCTCACACAGATATAAGATCGGTTGTGTTGCCGATTAATAATAAGTTCAAAACCAAATCTAATGTGTGTTTCAGAAAGAATATCGGCGCTTTTTCAACAGTGATTTCGATGAGGGCAGATGGGCTCGAAAGATGGATCCGAAAGCGTCGACGGACGGTACGAAAACTAGAGCGCCAACTGGGTAGTGGGTGTTAGGGAGCATACATGTAATGGGCAGACATGGGCAAAGGGGGATCTGATTGGGGTTGAGCCCCCTCAGACTCTGACCTCCACCCCTCAGCCGGCCGCTACCCCCCTCAGAGATTTTTCGGAAAAATTTTGTATAGAGAATTATGATAAAAATATGCTTGGATTAGGTGTTAATGAGCTCAGGATATTTTAACTTATTTTAATGAAAAATAAGCCGAAAACCCTTGATTTTAGCCAAAAATCGGACTTTTTGGCTTACCACCCCTTCAGCCCTTCTTAGGCTCTTCTACCCCTCAGCCCCTCCTCAGGAATTGAAAATTCTACCCCCCCCTCAGCCGAAATGCTAGCCCATGTCTGGTAACCGGTCATCCGCCGAAGGGGAGGGGCGTTGGGGTCTGGCGCCGGTCGGGGAGGGGGTCTGAGCCCAAATTTTGGGAGGGGGTTGGTCACTAAAAAAGCTCACAAATCGAAAAAATCGCAATTTTTCGGCTAAAAATCGTCAAAAATCGCTAATTTGGGCTGAAATACAGCTAAAAGAGTGCTGTTTTGCAGGCGATTTTGACGATTTTTGAGTCTGAAATTGTAAAAAAATCGCAAAAATTTTCTCAAAAAATACTTGCCAGAAAAATCGTCTTGGGGCCTCATCCGGGGACGTCTGGCCTAAGTCGGGTAGGGGAAGACCCCCCTGTTACATGTATGTTAGGGAGTATAGTGTTGTCTTCAAACTAATAGGTATTGGGACTTTCGTGCCACGATACCCAATACCAGACATGGGCTAGCATTTCGGCTGATGGGGGTAGAATTTTCAATTCCTGAGGGGGGCTGAGGGGGGTTGGAGCGCCTGATGGGGGCTGAGAGGGTGCTGAGGGGTTGTAAGCCAAAAAGTCCGATTTTTGGCGAAAATCAGGGTTTTTGGCTTATTTTTCATTAAAATAAGTTAAAATTAGCTATTCTGAGCTCATTTACGCCTATTCCAGGCATATTTTTATCATAATTTTCTATACAAAATTTTTCCCAAAAATTCCTGATGGGGGCTAGCGGCCGGCTGATGGAGGGTAGATCAGAGCCTGATGTGAGCCAACCCCCCCAGCCCGCCCCCCTTTGCCCATGTCTGCCCAATACTGATTGGGACCGTAAAACTCTTCAGAATTCCATCTATGATTAGCGATTAGCTTTAGCAAAAATATATTCTTGTCTTTACAAAGCCTTTTTGTGCCAATCAACCGAAAATTAGCACAATTTATACTTTTGATTTCTTATACGTAGTGGTCGATTTCCTAGCACACCAGTAATCGGCTTTCTGTCTAGTCGAGAAAGTACGTATTGAGTATTTTCTGGTGTTGTTGAGACTACAAAAAGAACAGTTTGTTTTCGTAGTGACTCCGCCCGATTTGCAGTCTCTCAGCTGAAACTGAAGTCACGCAAGAAATTGGCCGACCAGTTGTTCAATTCGGACAGCGATTTGGACGTGGATTGGAAGGAAGAGGTGCAGAAACAATTGGAGAAACTGCAGAGCAAGGGACGGCCCGAACTTCTCTCCTTTTACAGAGAGGATCAGCAAGCCAATGGGGCCTGTCCACACGCCCCTCTGCTCATCGATAAACAGCTACTCGACTGGGCCAAACAGGCCAAAGTGCCGCAACTCAAATTCACTATGTCTAGTGCTGTACGTTCTTCCATACTATCCTCCTGCTAACAGTCGTACGTACAGTACGTATGGTCCTTTTTTCACTGCCTGCCTGGTCGCTAGCTTCCTGCATCTTCCTCCACTTCCAGTTCGCTCCGCTGGTGGTGTCCGCTGACAAGGACTAGGGGTTTGCTCTGACCTACCAGATCCCCCCAGGCCGGCCGCTACCCCGTCAGGAAATTTTTGGAAGAATTTGTGTAGAAAGTTATGTTAAAAGTTTGTATGAACAGGCCTTTATGGGTAGCCGTCAAAAGTCGGTTCCCATTTACCTACTGGCATACCGGTGGGGGGGAAAAAAAAAGAGGCCTAGATTAGGTGTAAATGAGCTTAGTAGATAATATTTTGACTTATTTTAACGAAAAACAACTCAACTCAACCAACTCTGGCGCCGGTCGGGGCTGTCGGAGCCCACATTTTAGGGAGGTGGTTGTGCACTAAAAACGCTCAAAAATCGCAATTTTTTGGCAAAAAATGGTCAAAATGGCTATTTTAGGCTCAAATACAGCCAAAGACTGTTGTTTTACAGGCGATTTTGGCAATTATTGTGTCTGAAATTGTAAAAATATCGCAAAAATTTGTGCTAAAAATTACTTGCTAGAAAAATCGAACGGGGTCCCCATCCGGAGGGTCTGGCCTGGCCTAAGTCGGGTGGGGGCAGACCCCCGGACCCCCTGTTACATGCACGTTCTAGCTGTGTTTGATCCCAAATTAGCGATTTTTTGCGGTTTTTTAGCGTTTTAGTAGCCTACTCCCACGAAAAACGGATTGGGGTTAGTCAAAATGCGAAAATTTGAGGGTTGGCGGGCGATCGCGGCGATTTTGCTGGGTTGGTCCAGGAACAAAAGTCTGCTTCAGGTGGGTGGTTTGGGGGTTGAGCCCAAGTTGGGGGTGGCCAACCCCCTGACCCATTCCTACTCCCTCCTCCAGAAGTTGAACTTGAAGCCCGCAACACCCCTTCGGTTATACGGTTGACCTGTTATACGTATGTATGGCCTAGCCAGCTTCAGTCCCTTTTACTTTCCTGGTTGGGCTTTATGTCGACCACTACCGGTTTTGAACCCGCAAACAATCGCGCCACAACGCTACCATTGTCTTGTATCCCTTGGCGCTTACTAAAAATCGTGAGTTGTTCCCAATATTCTAAGGTGGTTGGGTTGAATAGAGAGCAATAACAACAAGAACTTGTGATTTTTGAGATAGGATTTGGTGGCAAGAGGCGTTATTTCAGTTCTCGGGCGTGGATCAGCAGTACGGAGTTACAATCGAGATACTTTCGGACGATGAGGAACCGGAGCTCGATAGCGCTCACACTTCATCCAACTCTTGATTCAGCTTACTCTAACTTTTCATCTGTTATTTGCGTACTACTTTTTTAGTAAACTTTGTCTCTTATTAACTTCAGTCAGCTGTGTCACTTACAACTTGGATAGCACCTTTTGACTGGAGCTTGTCAAGGAGGTCCGGCATAGAATATGTTTCAAAACGATGCTATTGTTAGATGGTCTGATTGATCTGTAGTGCCATACAATATAGTTGACTTAGCGGCGCATATAATTCGGCCGTTTTTCCCGTGTTCGCTCTACATACTGTATGTGTTTCTATAAGGTTACTTTCCGAAAACATGCATGGAGAAGGATTGGTCGGACGGAGAGGTCTTGGCGCACCAGAAGTGATCAATCTGAGGCTCGACGAATCCGGACGACTGTCGGTCGGGCCGCCCTCTTGGATTGGCTGGATTCACCGGGCGGGGCCGTAGCCCCTGGGCGTTAGGCCACGCTGACCGGCCCATCACGCACCCCAACATCTGCCTTTCCTTCGCTATTACAGTCAGGCCGTTTATGGTACTGGTACCATATATACGGTACCCCTACCTTCGAATTGGTAACTGTACCGGTACCATATAATGGTACCACTTCATTCAAATTTCGTACCATATATTCTGTGATTTTTGCTATGATCAAAATCGCGTGGGTGTACTACTAAAACAAAACAGTAAGTACAATAGTAAAAGTACAATTATATGTGTGCTTGATGAAGATATATAAATTAGGTACGTTTTTACTTAAGGTGCCTTTGGCCGTGTGGCACGCCACTTGCCGGCGAAGATTTTACGAGAAAGGTTCAATTTACATATTTATTCTTGGATATTCCATTGAATCGCAAACTATAAGCTGCTTTCTACGTAGTTGCATAGCGATAGCAACCAAATTTGCAGCAGTCAGTCGGGCTCAGGCTTCTTATCTCTTTAACTTACTAAGCTTTTCACTTCATTCAGCAGGCAAAATTCATGTGCCACGCTCAAGAATGCGCTGGGTGTTAATCTTGTTCATTCTGTGCATGTACGGCTTTTTCAAAGAATTCAAGCCGATCGAGCCCTTTCTCAACCCCTACCTGCGCACCGACAAAAACTTTTCCAATCAAGTTTTGTATTCCCAAGTCTACCCGGTTGCCACCTACTCCTACATGGCTGCTCTGGTGCCTGTTTTCGTGCTGACCGACCTGCTCAGATACAAACCGGTCATTTTTCTTGAGTCAATTGCTTACATAGCTACTTGGGTGCTTCTGCTCTGGGGCCACAGTGTTCATGCCATGCAGCTGATGCAGTTTACTTATGGCTGGGCGGTGGCCACTGAGGTTGCTTACTATGCTTACATCTATGCAGCCGTTGATGGCACCAAGTATTTGAGGTATGTAATTTTTCGCACCCGTGCTTGTTAGTACGGATCCAAATGTAGCTCGCTATCCTTTTATGGGACTACGTTAATTAAACTCAGACTGGCGTAGCTTAAGACCTTGAAAGAAGACTTAGTAGCAGACTTAAGGCAGATTCATACTTTTGCCACTGGCACTTTTAAAGTCGTGAAAGCCACTTAATTTAGACTTCGGTAGACTGGGAAAGTTCCAATAGGTTGATAATTGCAGGATGGCATTTTGTGACACCGAAGTCTAAATTGAGTGATTAGGAGCGATTTAACAACTGCCAGTGCCACCCCGGTGACAGAAGTATAAATCCTCCTTTAGAGTTAGACTTAGAATTAGTTTTAGGCTTAGAGATGCTCAGACTTAGATAAGACTTGTTAGAGAACTCATACTTGGAAGACTTAGTAGACTTAGACCTAGTGATTGATTTAGGACTTATAAGACTTGTACGTACACAACTTAACATAACTTCAAACAAATTTAGACTTACAATACACCATTGGCTTACAGTAGACAGACATGGGCAAGCAATTCGGCTGAGGGCGTGGTGAATTTTCAAATCCTGTGGGAGGTAGTGGCAGCTGATTGCGGGTTAAGGGGATAGTAAGCGAAAAAGTCCGAAAAAGCTCCTTTACACCTAATCTAGGCACACTTTTATCACAGTTTTCTAAGCAAAATTCTTTAAAAAAATTCATGCGGGGGTTGGTTAGAGCCTGAAGGGGTCAATTCGCCTTTGTCCATGTGTGGACTTAGAGTTACAGGTTGGGTTGTTTTCCAGAGCCACCAGTTACGTGCGAGCAGCTACTCAGTTGGGCAAGTGTCTGGCCTACGCTCTCTCCCAAGTAATAGTGTCGACCTACCTTGGGGACTATTTCACACTCAACTACATCTCCCTCGGCAGTGTCTCCTTCACCTTTCTCATTGCTCTAATTCTGCCCTGGATTTCATGGCGATCCAGCGCCGTGGTCTCAACTACTGCTCAGCAAAATCCGCAACAAACAATCAACTATTGCGATTTTGTGCGACTTTACTTCAGAAGACTTTTCTCCGATTTCCGCAGCGTCTATTCCAGTGCTTTTATGTGCAAATGGGCGTTGTGGTGGGCACTCGCCAGCTGTGGCTTTTACCAGGTCGGAAATTACATCCAGTCGCTGTGGGATTTGTTTCAAGTGGACAGCAGTTCACATGAAAAGCATGTCTACAACGGTGCTACTGAGGCTACCAACACTTTCTTAGGTGAAGATCATTCTGTATTCAGCACAAAATCACAGTACAGTGATTGTTCAGGCGCACTAACGGCCTTCTTGATGCAGTTCGTGCACGTTCGCTGGGAAAAGTGGGGAGAACTAACGCTGGCCACAATTTCGGCCCTGGATTGTGCTCTTCTGATAGTTATGTCGTTCGGAGACAATCTGTTGATGGAGTACATTCTCTATATTGTCTTCCGAGTGCTCTACCAAATGATGATCACCGTTGCTCAGTAAGTGACACGTCACAATGTTTTAATTCGGTCTTTCTGACCGAATCCAACCTCAACTCAATCAAACACCGAAAGCCTTAGAGTTTGCAAAATGATGCTTCAAACGATCAATTTGTTTACATGGCGGAGGGTGTTGTTGGTTGGTTGCCCCGTGTATTAGATTAGAAAAACAGGATCATCTTCGATGAAGAAGGACAGCCCGGGAAGTCAAAAAGGCACGACAATAAATCAAACTAGGAAACAAATTATAAAAAAAATAAAAAAAAAACAAACACGGCGGGCGAAAGGCTTCGAATTTATTTATCCGTCTATAACATAGACAGCCTTTCGCCCGCTGTTTTTGTTTTTTTTTAAATTTTTTTGAATTTGATTCGTGTTTGATTTATTGTCGTGCCTTTTTGACTTCCCGGGCTGCCCTTCTTCATCGAAGATGATCCTGTTTTTCAAATTTAATGTTTTGTCTTTATTTAATGCTTGTCATGTAGGAAAATAGCAAAGTAATAAACTAAATAAATAGGAAAGCAATACCATACAATGTAATATAAATACAGTATGTATACGTGTATATATGTTTTAGTGTGTTGTTCTCCATTTTGAACTTGGCCCAGTTGTCTTTATTATTCAGGATTATCCTGCTATTCTAGTTTCGTATTTGCTTGTTGTCATACATACTGTATATATATATATAGCTGTGCAGTTATGCATGCAAATCGAAGTTTTAAGCATTCAAATAGCGTTTAAGAGCTAAAAACAAGTAAAAAATGACAAGGGCTTATAAAAACATCGATTTGTCTTTAATATCAGCAGCGGAAACACCAAATTTGGTTACCAAAGGCCCTCTAGTACATGCATCAGGGTTCGTGCGGCTTTTGCATAGCAATTCCCTGACCTTTCCCTGACTTGTCTATGACCAAAGTAAAAATTCCCTGACCAAACAGGGTGAGGAAAATGCAACCAATCTCAGCAAACTTTAAAAAATTGGCTTGTAAAACGCATTTAAACGGTACTCAGAGGGTAAATTTCCAGTTTAGTAGTAGTATATGAAGTCAGAAGACCGATCTTCAAAAGGGTGTTCTGTAAAGTTCTGACACGACCATTTGACGGCAAGATGTTTCTGCTACTATCAAATTTTTCCCTGACCGGACACCAAATTCCCTGACTTTACTATGACTGCCTGACTTTCCAGGTCCCGCACGAACCCTGTGTATGGTAGCAGGTGGGGCTGGCGGTCTGCCCCCACCTGAAATAGGCCAGAGCCTCCGGATTAGGCCCCCTCCCCTCATTGGTAGCCCCCTCCACCACCGATTTTTCTGGCAAGTAATTTTCAGCAAATTCTTGTAATATTTAGCTGAATTTGAGCTCAAATTAATTAGCGATTTTTAACCAAAAAATTGCTTTTTCTTTGAGATTTTTCAGCGTTTTAGTACCCATCAAATCCCATCTCGATCTGTGGCATTTGGCCTGAGACCCCACAGCCGCCTACAGACCCCCAACCCCCCTCTCTTCTGTCGCGGAGGACCTGTTACATGTATGTACAAATGAAATGAACAAAGAAATGATAAGGTTCAGTTTATTGGCATAGGTTCACAGGCACAGGTATTGGATCACAGGTTTCGCATAGGAGTATAAATATTCCAATTTTTCTGACCAGAATTAAAGATTCTCCAGTAGTTTTTTCAGTCTCTAAGTACATTCGTCTTTCCTCCTCGGTGGGACTGAAGATGTTTCGAACTGACCAAGTTATGCTTTCATTGTCCTAAAATTAAATTTAGTTTAAGTGTCTTTTGATTATTGTTCGTTAGGAACGGTCCATGAATGTGTTAACTTTTCTAACTCCTGGGAAAGTCACAATTTAGAATTGACTGTCAAAGTACCTATGCTGTACGCATGTTTTTGTCGGAACAGAATAACCCTGAACTGAGCTGCCGGCCCGGCCCGTGCGAATATCAATTTAATTTTAATAACAATCAGCAAAGAGCAAAAGGTAAAAAGCACCGTCAGTCACATCGGACCGCGCTCCTGTTGTTTTCCTCTTCCGTATTTAAACACCGCCTGCCGATGCCGGTGTCACGCCATATTTGGTCCGGCCGGACCAAATATGGTGCTATATTTGGTCGGGTCTGGCATATTTGGTCCGGGTATTACAATTTCCTGTTTAATTCCAATACAGTGGGTCGAACAAACAGCGTGAATAATAAGTAATTATGCAGTTGAAGAACAAATAAAACAAATAATACAGTTGAGGAACAAATAAAACAATGTACAGGACTGTCTTATGAAACGAACTTACACTTTGACGTGAATAGATCTAGGACGCGGACCTCTCCTACCATAGGACGGAAACGGCTTAATTAAAACATTTTCCAAACACTCACCAAGGTGGCCACGCATTTCAGTAGACTTATAGCAACGCGTTGCTGGATCTTGATTGTGCAAAAAATCAAAAGCAAAAGCAATGGCATACACACCGCAATCAAAACTATCCATATGATGCGCGATGT
>JASANB010002768.1:0-19804 GCA_030248155.1 Sabatieria punctata
TTGGGATCGGTTCCTGATTTCCCCCCACAGCTACTACACCTGATACGGTGTTTGTTCGGTATATAAAGGTGGTAGACGCAGTCCTACAGTCTTGGTATATAAAAAATGTGAAAGAAAATCGTATTGCAATTATAATGACACCGGTCCCATCAAAATCGGCGCAGGGGTTCACGAGTGACAGTCTGATAAAGTACATCGGTCATATCGGTATGCACGCTGCGGTCAACTTTCTAGGAAAGGAAGAAAAGGTGGCACGCTGGGTGACGCAGTTAAACGGTCATAACTCGCTTATTATCCAACCAATTCCGTTCCGGTTTGTTTTGTTAGACTGCATAAAGTATGCTCTTTTCAATTCTGAAGCCCAATTTCGCCTAGGAGCATTTTGAATTTTCGCGTGCCGGTCCCTACCGGAGAGTGCTGCATAGGGTACCCCTCCAGATAGCGTACCCGGGGTACACTAACTGGCACTTAGTGCCGGATTGTGTACCCGGGGTACACTATTTGGAGACAGGTTTTATGTCATGGGTGTCAAAAAATTCCATCACTACGGTACCTTTAAAGCAGGTCTACGTATATTTTTGCTCATTTTCAATCGTTTTTACTGACGCAAACCTCACAAGAATGAAAACTTTGACCAACTACTCTCATTTACGTGGAAGAAACAGTAATATGGATTGGAAAACTGCATTTTTGCTCAGAAATCGTGAAAATAAGCAGTTTAACATGATTTGGCTAAGTGCCAGTTAGTGTACCGGGTACACTAAGAGGAACTGATTTTTGTTGCGGAAAATGCTAAGTGCTGGTTAGTGTACCCGGGTACCCAATGCAGCAATCTCCGGTAGTATGTATGAATCTTTTTAGTTGAGGAACAGTGTAGCACACTGGAAAACAGCTACTACAGTGTTTCGGAGCGGCGTTGTTATACCAGAGAGTACGTTTACAATGTAGTCACTGACCCAACATGTCAGCAACTTCCGAACGGTCGGCTGCTGACTGAAGTAGACGAAGAAAAATTGGAACAAATATTGGGCAACTTTACGTTTGCGACCTCCCGCGCTCGCATGTGTATGAATGAGTGGCTGAAGCCTGGACAAGTGGTAACCGTTCACGCACACATCACCGATATACCAAATGCGACCTTCAAATTGTGTATGTATACCATGTGTATGATAACCCCACGTTCGGGAACTGTGGTGGTACTATATATGGTACCCCTTCCAATGGCCATGGGTGACGGAACCATATATGGTTGGTGTGGTACCGGGGCTGTTGGGTCGGTTTTTACCTCGTTTTTTCGAAAAAATAAACCGGTTTTTTGCTGGGGGCTCGGAAAAAAACTAAAATGCGGAAAAAAACTCAAGTAAGTTTTTAAAGGAAATAGGCACAATAACTGGTTAAATTCGCTTCCAATGCTTTGAATTTACGTAAATAGAAGCCTTACAAGCATTTCCATGGCATAACTTAGCTGGTTTTCGCAAAAAATATTGGTACCATTTCAGGCAACTTTTATTATTGTATTTTTGGTGTTTTAAAATCAAATTACTACTCTAAAACATGAAATTAGTGCATTTTGTAATAAGACTCACGCTATTTCGTTGAATTCTGCAATAAAAAGCGATTGTTAAAAATTTTTTCTGTCATCTCGGAAAATAACTTTTGGAAAAAAACCGGAAAAAAAACAGGAAAAAAACCGGAAAAAAACCGGCTTGAGTTTTTTTCCGGAAAACAAACAGCCCTGGACAGACCCCTGTTACATGTATGCTTGCACTACTATGAAAAGTAGAGCAAAGGATTTGTAGCTGAGCTCTCTTCTTTCAGAACCTCTATTTCTCTGCTGCATCGTGATAGGCTGAACAGAGCGGTACAGGGTCAATTGGAGATCAGTTTTGTTCACAACAACAAAAGCACCGAAATGTTTCGACACCTGACGAACCCTGACACTGGCCTCATTGATAACCGGTCCAAAGACAAAATCGGCCAACTAGCTTACCCCTCAACCATGGGCAACAACAGGAATTTCACAGTTCAGCTTGAGTTTACAGACGACAACAAAATCAAGGTTGTCTGAAAAACGTCAACCGGGCTTCTCTAAAAATTTTACCTGTGTAATTGTGGGCAGGTATTGGAAAAGTACCTAATATCAGGTATCAGCTGCAGGTATTTCAAAAATACCCAATCAGGTATCAGGTACAGGTAGGTATTGACAAAAATACAGGTATCAGGTATTAGGTATCAGGTATTTTCCCATAAAAGTTAAAATCCGGATTTTAGCAGAGAAATCGCTCAAACTACCAATTTAGGCTCAAAAGGCAGTTAAAATCAGATTAGTTCCAGTCATTTTAGGATTTTTTCATTATGAAGCTACAGGAATTTCTAAAAACCCACTCTCAAAATATCACCGGGGTGCGGAATCGCTCTGCACATCCATCGCTGGTGGTTTATCTTTGCCACTTAGAGTAAGGCTTCTCGTAACCCCGTTTTACCCATACAGTATGTCCCTAGGGGCCGTTCATAAACGACGTCGTTCCAAAATCCCGATTTTTCGGACCCCCCCTCCCCCCAAAATCGCCTTGCGTCGTTTCTTGGGGACCCCCCCCCCCTCCGGCGACGTCGTTTTCGGTTTACCCCCCCCCCCCAATAAAACGGCAGTACATAGAGTACTGTGACGTTTTCTTGTTACCATACTGCACAATCAATAGAATAAATCCCTACAACCGCTCTGGGAAGCTTTTCTGTATGGAGAAACGTTTGATAGAATGTGCATAAATCGAAAATAATGTAATTGAAGTACCCTAAAATTCCGAAAAAAGCGACGTCGTTTTTTGCTAACCCCCTCCCCCTCCTGTTGCGTCGCCTATCGTCGCATTTCAGCCGACCCCCCCTCCCCCCTCTGGAACGACGTCGTTTATGAACGGCCCCCTATTTGTCTTCCCCTTTACTCATTGGCTTACTCAGGATTTTGCAAAAGGAAGTATTACATTTTTAGATCTCTGGTTGAGCCACGGGCACGGCCCAATCAGGGCGAGAAAATTTTAAGAAAATTAGCTTGAAAAACGCTTTTGAAAGCATTCTCAGTATAGTATTAACAGAAATTAAGAGGTATTGTAGTCTGAAGAGGTCTGGTTGGGCAACGGTCCAAGCAGGGCGAGAAAATTTTGAAAAATTAGCCTCCTTGCACGCTTTTTTAATGAACAAATCGTTCGTAAACTACCATTTGATGCCTTCTGTTTGTACCTGATACCTGTACCTGTTTCAGTCCAAAATACACAAAATCAGGTAGGTACAGTTCGAAAGTACCCGATCAGGTATCAGGTGGATACTGCAAATCTACCTGATAATCAGTACAGGTACAGGTACAATGTATACCTGATCCACAGTACGCTCCCAACCCCTTTCAAAATTCTGCTCCTGTATTCGCCGCCCAAATTTTCAATCATTGCCTGTGCGGCTGGCCCATCCAACATTTCCACAAATATTGGCTCCTTTTAAAAATATTTTGCGAAAAATTTGAGTTTGCTTTTAAAAACTGCGATACAAATGCATTCCCCGGTTCAACAGGCCACCATAAAACAGTTAATGTTTATAGGTGTCCATAGAAAATAACATCTGGTTCTACAACCACGTGAATCCAAACAGCTTCACTAACTGCATTGAGGTGAAATATCGTGCAGATCATGTTTGGTCCATCAAAATTGATGACTTTGAAACGGTAGGTATACCGTATACCTTTTAACTTTATCGATTGAAATGAAATAGAAGGTTTTAAAGCATTTCTGTGGCAAAAGTTATCTGTTTTTGCAAAAAAATACCGGTACGAAATTCGCTCACGTTTTGTTAGTGTATTTATGGTTTTCTGCTAAATTACTAACTGCAAAACATGGAATTAATCCATTTTATGATAAAACTTATGATCCACATTTTATAAAACCAGGGCGGGTCCCCTACAAACCGCGAACATGAAAAATTCTGACCTATAGTTTTTATGTGATAAATGGATAGGTCTATGGTAGAAAATAACATACCAGAAATATTTTCGCTCGAACATCACTAATATGCAAATTAGGGCAAAAACCGTGTTTTTTGTCCAAATTCACTGTTTCTTTTATTTCTCCAGCATGCGCTGACAGATCGGGCTGATATTTTCAGCAATAATACTAGGTATATTGGTTGTTGTGTCTGCAAAATTTGACAGGAATCGGCCAAGGCTGAGGTCATCAAATTATAGCGATACAAACTTTCAGTGTAGGCTGCCCAGGGTTCCCTCTAACTAACCCTCTTTTCCCGCTTTTGGACTTTGCCTGTATTTCAAGAAATAACAATTGAAATTTTTGTTGACTTTTCCTGCTATGTTTTCAATAATTATAATTTCTGCAATGTTATTGGGCAAGAAAAGAACAGACTTCATTCTTGCTGCATCAATGCCTGATGCGTTCGGCAATACGAAATGATCGCCATATGTACCTAAGGGGATTGCTTTGGTTCGGACCGGAGGGGTCGCACGAACGACTTTTCGAAAATATGATGGGTGCCGCTTTCTCTGGTACTATAACTCTTGCACAAAAAGGCACACAATCATGTTCTTCCCATCATTCGATGTAGCTTGAAAAGCCCTTTCCAATGCTATAATAACTCATAACGCAAGGTTAATTTTTGGCGCAAAATTGAAATTTTTCCGACTGACAATGATGCCGCTGCAGAACCTCAATAAAAAAGTGTGTGAGGTTCGGACGCCTATTAAGCCAGCCACCCCAGTTACAGGGTATCAGATGAGCAATTTCGGGGGCAATCCAGCCGTGTAAGCTACATTGACCTAACTGCCCATATGCTAGAACGGTGGCAGTTGAAAGATTTGGTCGAAAATTTTGATGTACTGTACCTTTTTTGCAAACTTCGATTTTTTACCAGAACCCAAAAAATTATACTTTGCGATCTCAACCTTGACCGATCCTCTTAAAATTTTATAGGTACAACCCAATATACCTAGCATTATTACTGAAAATATCAGCCCGATCCGTCAACGCACGCGGGAGAAATAAAAGAAACACCGAATTTGGCTAGAAAAACACTTTTTAGCCCTAATTTGCATATTAGTGACAATCGAGTGAAAATATTTCTCGTGTGTTATTTTCTACCATAGACCTATCGATTTATCAAATAAAAACTATAGGTCAGACTTTTCATGTTTGCCGACCTACCCCGGTCGGTTTTTTGAAATGTGGCTCTTATGTTGATTCGCCCAATTCTTCAATAAAAAGCGATAGTTGAAAATTATTTTCTGTCCTCTACGAAACCCTTGGAGGAAAACCAAAATAAGTCAGGTTGAGAAATATTCGGGGAACAAACAGCCCTGGTGCGAATATGTAGGAAATTTTAGGACCCTCGATTTGACAACTGCTTGATAGTCGGATTGAAAGCAGAGAAGCGCACACCTGCGATGAACCCAGATCAGGGATGCATACATGTTACAGGGGGTCTGGGGGGTCTGCCCCCCACCCGACTTAGGCCAGACCCCCGGTTGGGAACCCCCCCCCCCCCCGATTTTCCTGGCAAGTAATTTTTTAGCAAATTTTTGCGATTTTTACAATTTCAGACACAAAAAGTGCCAAAATCGCCTGCAAAACAGCACTTTTTAGCTGTATTTCAGCCCAAATTTGCGATTTTTCCGATTCTTGAGCATCTTAGTGCCCAACCCCCTCCCAAAATTGGGGCTCACACCCCCCTGCCGGCGCCAGACCCCACAACCCCCTTCGGCGGATGGCCTGTTACATGTATGCAGGGATGGGTATGGCGACACAACCGTGACCACTGGCCTGCCGACCCCAGCCGAACCCTCTGGGACACAGCTGAAGGTGAACCCAACAATGCCAGAGGAGACGAATCCTATGCCTGTCTGAACATAAAAAGTCGACGTTTCAAGGACTTCTCGCCTGTTCTCTCGAAACAGGCTCTTTGTCAGTATGGTAAACAATGTGCATTTACTACTCAGAACTGTAAACTTTGGTCTGCAGGCCCTCCAAAACATACACAGAAATACATGCAAGTGGCTGAGGGTGAGCGAGGTGACAAATCGACTGTGATCAAAGAGTTTAGTTCTTTTGCCAACATTGTTAGCTGCTTCCACGCTTGTAGTTTTGTGTCCTCTTGTCGTAGTGTTAGTCATAACAAGCAGACTGGAATCTGTTTGCTGCACTTCAAGCTGAAACATGAGCTGGCTACTGTGTCGGAGAATGGATTCATTATTTATGATAGTCAGCTGTGAAGATCGATGGTTACTGAGGTCTGTTGAACAAATCTACAGATGTAATCAAAAATTATCATTGTTTTGAGAGTGTTATGTGTTTTGTATATTAGGTCGCTTCTGTGTTGGTTGTGTATTTTAGTGGTATACATAAAGCTTTCTTCAGTACATATATGGCATGCGTCTAAGGTATAGTGAATTAAAAAATAATATATGATAGGTGTGGTATGAGATCGTTATTTATGTTATACAACAATCACATGTTGCTGCTAGTCTTTTATGTACTAACCACACTACTAAGGGCCGTCCGTCCTTAAACGATGTCATCCAAAATCCCGATTTTTCCGACCCCCTCCACAAAATCGCCTTCAATCAATCAAAGTTTATTCGCCTCGGAATAATCAATATACTGTAGTTAAAGTACGGCACCATGGGTACTCCAGTCTATCCAACGCGCGGTATGAAGGGGTTCATTTGAACCTTCAAAAATCATACCGCAAAGTCTTACCATTAATTTGCAATTTTTGAGCGAAAGTGCGGGAGGAACGTGCTGATAACTGGTGGTTTGTAAGTGCATTCCAATGCTGTACAACACGAAGGGAAAAGAAATGTTTGCGACAGTTAATTCTCGATTTTTGAATGAGGACCTTAACATCATTACCTCTGGTTCTACCTTGTCGTATAGTAAAGAATTGTAGAAAGTCCAAATTAATAAGCTGCTTGTACATTTTAAAACACAAATTTATATCTGTTTTGGCACGTTTACATTCCAGAGTCTCAAGCTTAAGGAACGATAGTCTCTCACCGTGTGACCTTTTCAGAAAACCACACCTCAAATATAGTCTACGAGTAAAATAGCGCTGGACATTTTCAATAGCATCGATATCTTTAGCTAGGTGCGGGTTCCAAACAGGTGACCCTGTTTCCAAAATTGGCCTAACATATGTTTTGTATGCCTTGCGTTGTTTGTTGGGTCCCCTCCCCTAAGCCGAAGGTCGTTTTACATTTACCGCCCCCCCCCCGATAAAAATGCAGTACATACAGTACTGTCATGTTTTCTTGTTGCCATACTGCGTAATCAATATTGAATAAATCCCTACTAACCACTGTGGGAACTTTTTCTATATCTAGAACCTTTCCCAGAATGTACAAAAATTGAAAATAACACTATCAAAGTTCTCAAAAATTCCGAAAAAAGCATCGTCGTTCTTAGCTAACCCCTCCTGACGCGTACTGTGGATCAGGTATACCTGTACCTGTACCTGAAATTTTTCAAAATTTTCTCGCCTAGGTTGGGCAGCGGCCGGTCCAGGGATCCTCGAAGTCTTACACTTCTTTTTGCAAAATGCTGGGTAAGCGACTGGGTAGAGACGAAGACAGATATGGACTCATGGGTAAAAAGTGGTCTACAGTCGCCTTTACACAGGCTGGCGAGAGTAATACACCACCAGAGGTGGATCCAAAAAACGATTGCGCTCCCTTGTTAAACTGAGAGCAGGTTTTAGCATTTGGTACAGGTTCATAACAAAAAATTCATAAACGGCTGTAAGTGTTTTATCTGTCTTTCAAGCGTGATTTGGCATTTTGAGCGATGTTTAGGCTAAAATCCAAATTTCAACTTGTTTGACAAAATACGTACCTGATACCTAATACAGTCAGGCACTTAACGCCGTTTATGGTACCGACACCGTATAAGGTGCCGGTACCATATATGGTACCGGTACCGAGGGTAGTGGTACCATATATGGTACCGGCACCAAATATGGTACCGGCACCATATATGGTACCGGTACCATATATGGTGCCCCCACGTTCGGCGACTGTGGTGGTGCCATATATGGTGCCGGTATCGGAAAAACGCGAAGGTGGGGGTACCATATATGGTGCCGGTACCATATATGGTGCCGGTACCATATATGGTGCCGGTACCATATATGGTACCGGTACCATACATGGTACCACTACCATATATGGTACGAAATCTGAACGGAGTGGTACCATATATGGTACCGGTACCGGAAAAACGCGAAGGTGGGGGTACCATATATGGTGCCGGTACCATATATGGTACCGGCACCTTATATGGTACCGTCACCATATATGGTACCGGTACCATATATGGTACCACCACAGACCTCGAACGTGGGGGTACCATATATGGTGCCGGTACCATATATGGTACCGGTACCATATATGGTACCGGCACCTTATATGGTACCGGTACCATATATGGTACCACCACAGGTCCCGAAGGTGGGGGTACCATATATGGTACCGGTACCATATATGGTGACGGTACCTTATATGGTGCCGGTACCATATATGGTTCCACTACCTACGGTACCGGTACCATATATGGTACCGGCACCTTATATGGTGTCGGTACCATAAACGGCGTTAAGTGCCTGACTGTAATACCTGTATTTTTGTGAATACCTACCTGTACCTGATACCTGATCGGGTATTTTTGAAATACCTGTACCTGATATTAGGTACTTTCTCAATACCTGCCCACAGTACTGACACGTCATCTATCGTCGCATTTCAGCCGACCACACTCCCCCTCTGGAACGACGTTGTTTATGGACGGCTCCTAATCTTATTTTAAATAAATAAAAACTTGTGTAAAAACCATTCAAATGTTATTTATATTTATATACGAGATATACAGTACAGGGAGTGCAAAAAAAAACAACCCAGCAGATTTTTCGCTGTAGCAACCGCAAATCTAAACCGATTTGAATGAATCCTTTTTTAAATGAAAGATAAATAAATCCTTAAAAGACTGCTGAAATTTTCATTAATGTGCTCTGCTTCGTTCCTGAGATATTGGCTCTCAAAATCAAAACGGTGATTTTGGCAGTGAACAAGAGGGACTTTCTCTATTATTCTGCACTTGGTAATAAAACGGACTCCTGCTACTGCTAAGGCTTTACTGGTGACACAGAAACTCGGTTTACTTCAACACTAAAGTGTCATTAGCCCCAGCAGTAGGAATCTATCTGCTTTATTATGAAATGCAACCGAATCGCTCTTGTTCTTTGCCAAAATCTGTTTGGACTTAGAAGGCAAATATCTCAAGAACCAAACTGTGAATGTCAATAAAAATTGAACCAATCTTTGAAGAATCTATCAATCTTGGATCCGCTTGGTTGTTCTTTATCACTCTTGTTCATAGCCAAAATCTCTGAGTTGACTTTGAGGTACTGTTATTTTACTATAGTATAGTAAAACAAAAATTAGTAATACTAGTGGTATTTTACTACTAGTAAAATAATAGTAAAAAGTAAAATTAACAGCCAATAGTAAAGTAAAAATAAAATTAAATTAACAAAGACCGTCAATAGTAAAATGAAAATTTTACTACTATTTTACTAGTTTTTGTTGAATTCCAGCCAAATTTTTGATCAATTTTGCAATAAAAGATGTGTGGGCGCACTTTTGTCAGTCGAATTTCACACATTTTCGGCTCTAATGTTCTTGATAACCTCGTATCATGATCAAATTTAGCAATTAATTAGCACCAACATTAATTATTCATAAGATCTTGGCAACATTGACGCAAAATTGCCCCTAATGAGTAGTAAAATCGTAGTAAAATAATAGTAAAATTAGTTAAACTATTAGTAAAACAAAAATTAGTAAAATCAGAGCTGCTTGGTAGTAAAACAAAAATTAAAATTAAATTTAGGAGCTGAATTTGTAGTAAATTTAGTAAATAGTAAAATAAAAATCCACTAGTAAAATAACAGTACTTTGAGGACAAATATCTCAGGAACTTAATAGGCTATCTTAATAAACGTTACATCAATCTTTTAAGCAGGGTTGTATATTTTTCCGAAAAAAACCTCGGCCTGTTTTTTTCCAGTTTTTTTCCGGTTTTTTTCCTAAATCGCGGAAAAAAACTCCAGCCCAAGTTCTGAGTATCCTAGGCTGGTTTTATGATTCCTAACGCTTTCTAGCGCCTTCCTCCAGTCTTGTTAGACCAGAAATACACGTGTTACATTGATATAAATCACGAAACAGGCATGAAACAGTGTCTGACAGGTTCCATAAATAATGCTATATCCAAATTTTCTTACAGCAGTTTGCATTTTTGTTTTTTCATGCCAAATTTGGTCTTTTTTGCTGTTTTTCTAACAGTTTTGAGTCAGTATCGCCTATTATACATAGCAAAAGTCCATTTTTTAAACGAAAAATGACGTAAATTAGCTATTTTTAGCTTGAGTTTTTTTCCGCGATTTATGTTTTTTTCCGACCCTTACGAAAAAAACCGGTTTTTTTCCGGAAAAAAAAAACAGTTTTTTCCGGTGTTTTTTTTCCCACCTCACATCCCTGCTTTTAAGCATATATTTATCTTTTATTTAAAAAAGGATTTATTGAAATCGGTTGAGATTTGCGGTTGCTACAGCAAAAAATCTGCTGGGTGGTTTTTTTTGGCGCACCCTGTAGAAAACTTCTTGTCTGTGTGAGAGTATCATTCCAGATTTCAGCTCACAGATCTTCTCACATTCTGAAAAGATGTGTATATAAACAACTCATCTAATGTGTAGAATCAGTGCATTGTTTCTTCATACCACTACGTACAAACTTCTATCAAAAAAGTCGATTTTTTCACAATCAGTTTTAGTAGTGTTTTGTTACTACATTACATAAGGGGCCGTCCATAAACTACAACGTTCAAAATTTCAAAATTTTGCACCCCCACCCCCTCCAACGTTCAGCGACGTTTTCGTCATGACCCCCCCCTAAAAAATACGACGTTTGGGAGGCAACCCCTCCCCCGCCCCCGAAATAAAATTTTCGTTCAGAATCTGCAGCTGCTTCTGACTGCATAAACGCAATGGTACAATAGAAAAATCTGTGCACATATTTAGTAACAGTCGGCACCACAACAAAACTTGAAAGAGCAGTACTAGGCAGCAATCCACTTGTGCATGTGGGGAAACAATGATTCATTGAAATATCTCAAAAATATTCGACATTCATGCAGTTCTTACCGAGTCAAGATGTGCATCGGTTCCTCTCCTCAGCAGCATCAGAGGGCACCGACAACTTTGATGAATCCATCCAAGTCAGACTCAGATTCATTTCTATCTCAACAGAAACTTTCGTTCGGTTGTGTAAAGCAGCTTTGTGTTGTGACGCCCGACAGCTTTGATCGAACGGAAATACAGTCCACATGTCGGACAGATTCGTCTTTCAATTTTAGAAATCACGCTAACATACTGTAGCATGAGGTGATGCTGTGAAACTATAAAATGTGTCAAAAACGTTTGACTTTCTATCCCTTCTTGTTTGTTCTGCAATCGTTAAATGTTGCCAAAAAAGCCAGAAATACGTCAACGTTTTGCCTCAACCCCCACCCCCCTGCGACGTTTTTCGGGGTACCCCCACCCCCTCTCTGAACGTCGTAGTTTATGGACGGCCCCAAACTCAAGCATCCGATAGTAATTTGATTTACTCAGTAATACCTTGTCAAAAGCACTGCAGCTACCGAACATTTACAGATAGTTTATTGAAAACGGATAAAACGGAATGCAGACAGGTTCACTCAACTGGCAGTCTTAGGTTTTGTTTCCTGGTCAGTCACTTTACGTATAAAAATGCAATCCTCCGGCAGGGGAATTGGATCCTCAGCTTGTTCGTACTGATAAGAAGCCGCGATCGCCAACAGAGAGCCCTCTGGGTTGAAAGCTAGACAGCTTATGCTGGTTGGATACCTGAAAGGTATGGGTAGGGGCAAGACAAGAAAAACACGGAGCTGGAATTAAAGAGACACTGAAACATAAACCGGACGGGTTTACAGAATTGATCTACTAACCTGTGAAACTGACACAGCCGCTTCTTGTTGAACGGGTCCCAGATGTTTACCAGAGAATCGGAACCTAGAATAATAAGGCCAGACATAGAGGGAGAAAAGGAGATAAGGATAGAGTGCAACGAAGAACAGAAAGACCGAAATACCTACCCAATTATTGTTCAGTTCAGTTGGGCCAAAATTACGTTTCATTGAAAAGTTATACTCTGCATATTTAATAATTAGTAAAATGACAAAATTTAGACTTTCTGTTAGAACGCCTATTTTGCCAAAAAAGGCGAAAATTTTATCCCTTTGTAGATGACAGAAGGGGGTACCGATGACGAAGGGATGAGGTAACACCCACAGACGCCGGCACAGTTGGTGTAGTGGTTTAGTCTGCAAAGCCACTGTCAGCGACATCATGCCTTCATCCTCTCGGCGCAGCAAGTTTCTTGCCGCAAAGAGTTGGTCGTCGGCACAAAGCCCACCCAGGCCACCAAAAGCTGGTGACAGCGAGTAGGTAAAATGGGAACCGACTGGATCTGCCATTGCACCGAAGCTGCTCCACAGCATGCCACGTTGGAGAAGATCAACGACATCAGGAGTTGTCCATGGAAACCAACTAGATCTAGAGCCCTCGCCGGTCATACCCCTCCAAAATGGGAAAAAACTTCTGCTTCATTAAGGCAAAATAGGGGTCCTTTGGACTTTTTCTGACCCGAGACGATCTCCAAACACACATCCGGATTTTTCCAGCCCAAGTATGATTTGCACTCAAATATAAAGCAGATAGATAGATTGATAGATACCTCCAGTGGCGAAGGTATTATGAACGGGGTGAAATGCAATTGCATTGACAGGATAAATGAATTCCTGTCCGTCCTCCTTCACTCGATGGCACTTGAAGGCGTACTTCTTCTTCTGAACTTCTGGATTCATGTCGATGTACTCCACTGCCACTCTTCCTATAACCTGCTCTCTAATAATTTATTAATCACAAATAGACAGAAAGGTGCGCCAAAAATACAAAGCAAAACTTGTTGAACGGTTGAACTCCGGTGTTGAACTGAAACAGTAACAACGACAACACGAGCAGACATTTTTGTCTTCCTATCTTGCTGGTCTTCAAGCTGTTCGTGATTCCAAATAGAGTGAACGCTCAAAAAAATTCAGCTTGTGAGCATAAACCCAGAAAAAATAAAATGTCCTACTTATCGGCACTTCTATTTTTTTCGATCACACATAGTTTTGTCTAAGTTTACTTGAGGAACAGGGGCTTGTACACCATCCAACAAAAACAGCGCTTCAACCAATCAACCAACCAAACCAACCAACCGACCAATCCAAACATACCCCACTCATACATGTACTAGGGGGGTTTGGGGGGTTACTCCCCCCAGCTGGAAAGGCCAAACCCCCCCTCACCCCCCCGAGACAGGTTAAGGGACCCCCCCGACCAAAAAATACAAGTACTAGTGGTGGCTCCAGTATTAACAAACTGGGTCAGAAATCACTAATTTTTAGCCTAAAATTCACTTGAAAAGCCTTTGGAAACCGAATTTGGTGTTTCCACTGCTAATATTTAAGAGAAATCGGAGTTTTTGGAAGCCCTTTTTGTTATTTTTTGCTTGTTTTTAGCTCTAAAAAGCTATTTGGCAGCTTAAAGTTGCGATTTTTAGCATCCTTACTGAAAAAACGTGCTAAAAACGCATTTCCAGGCGTTCTGGAGCTTTTTGAAATTTTGGACCCCACCTCTGGACGAAACCCCCACCTCGACCCCCCATCTGAGGAAACCCCCCCTACCCCCCTCCCCCCACGTCGGCCCGGAGCTGTTACATGTATGACCCCACTCCAACCCAACCCAACAACAAACAAGCAAACTGAAAATGCGCAAACAGAGAGAGAGAGAGAGAGAGAGAGCCAGGATTTATCGATCTGTCTGAACAGCAGGCTAACAAAAGAAGCAAATAAAAGAGGTGGCTTACCTTCAATAGAGCTGAGCACATAGCCCTGCATAGTGGGAAAAGCCTTTATGCAGCGCGTCTGGTACTTGAGACTGGAGTCACGTCGCTGCTCAGGGTTGGCCATGTTGCGGAGGTCCCAAATAAGCACTTTCCGTCCGGCTGTTCCCACAATCACGCGGTAGCCGCAGGCACTCATCGTGTAGACTCTCTCTGGCTGGGTGAAAATGCCCGCCGGGGTCTGACTACGCGCGTCCCACAGACGCAGGGTACAATCCCAGCCGCCTCAAAGTGACATTTTGACTGATTGATTGATTGAAACAGTTTATTTCCGAAGAAACAGGGCGACAGTTCAAGCTGTCAACACTTGGTAGTACAAGACAAGTTAGTATAGCAATTCAATAACGCTGGTCCAACCAATACATGTGCCAGGGGTCTGCCCTCCCCCCAGCTAGGGCTCGATACCACCCACCCACAAATTTTCAGATTTTAATTCCCCTCAAACCCATTTTCCCGGCCCATGTATGATCCCACCTAACAGCAGACATGGACAAGGGGACGGGACCCCCTCAGGCGGTCGATACCACCCCTCAGCAAGTTTTCGGAATAAACATGTTCGAGAAAATTTTGATAAAAGTATGCCTAGATCATACATGTAACAGGGGGGTCTGGGGGGTCTCCCCCCCACCCGACTTCGGCCAGCCCCCCCATATGGGACCCCCCCCCCCCCCCCGAGACGATTTCACCGACCCCCCCTCCGATTTTTCTGGCAAGTAAATTTTCGAGCAAATTTTTGCAATTTTTTACAATTTCACACACAAAAATTGCCAAAATCGCCTGCAAAACAGCAAAACAGCATTTTTTAGCTGTATTTCAGCCCAAATTAGCGACTTTTGGGGATTTTTAGCCCAAAAATTGCGATTTTTTTCGATTTCTGAGCGTTTTTTAGTGCCCACCCCCACCCCCCAAAATTTTGGCACCGACCCCCCCCCCGGCCGGCGCCAGACCACCCCCCACCCCCCCCTCCCCCATCGGCGGATGACCTGTTACATGTATGGCCTAGATCATACATGTTCACACACCAGGGGTCTAGAAAGACTTCAACCCGAAAACACAACTACTAGTAGTGGCTCCAGTACTAACAAACTGACTCAGAAATAAGTAATTTTAGCGAAACATTCGCTTGAAAAGCCGTTGCAAACCGTTTCGGCTGCTGATATTTAAGAGAAATCGGCGATATCTTCTTATCGTTTTTGAAATCTTGTACCCCCGTCCCCCACGCAGGCCCCGACCTGTTACATGTACGATGAGTTGTAAATGAGCTCAGAATAGATTATTCTAACATATTTCAGCGAAAAATAAACCTTGATTATTATCCAAAAATCGGAGTTTTTGGTTTACCATTCCATCAACGTCCCTCAGCCCCTCCAGGATTTGAAGATTTACCACTACCCCTTACCGAAATGCTAGTCCCTGTCAGGATCATACATGGGCCGGGGGGTAAGGGGGTATACCCCCCTCGGCCGGCCATATCCCCCCTCGGCCACCCCCCCCACCCGTACGGACTAAATTTCGATTACTTAAACCAAAAGAGGCTTTTTTTGGCATTTTTTAGGGGGACCCCCCCCCCCCCGAGGTCTCCAACCCCCCTACACCCCCTCCGGATTTTTCCGGCCCATGTATGGTCAGGATAGGTTCGTTAGCAATAGATGAAAATAGCGGAATCGCGCTAACGCCTAAACATTGCCGAACTGCCCTGACTGTGTGAAAAAGGCAAAGTTTACCGGTGGCCAGGGAGCCAAACTGGTGACAGAACTGTGCACATCGCACTGGCTTTTCGTGAGTTCCCATTACCGTCTCTAAACACTCACAACACTTAAATAGTCAGGCACTTAACGCCGTTTATGCTACTGGCACCATAATACAGTCATGTCTCGTTAATCCGGACCTCGTTAATAAGGATATTCGCCTTCCGGACAAGATTAGGCCAGGTCCCAATTTTTCCCCATGTTATATGTCTCGTTAATCCGGATCCGGATTCGTTAATCCGAACACGTTTTTCCAGGTCCCAACTTTGATTTTTACACGTTAAATGATTCGCTAATCCGGATTTCGTTAATCCGGACAAATTCTGGTGCCTAACTCTTTAATCCGGACGCAAGTTGGCGCCTCAAAATTTCAATTAATTTCGCTAGCTGAACAAAAAATGTAAAAAAAGATCGAACTTGGCCATTCAATATCCAATGTCGGCAGAACAGTGGCCCGACCGAAATTGATAGCCAGGAGAAGCCACTGGCGAGGCGAGCAAGTATCAGTTGAGGAGCTTGTCGCTTTTTATACGCAGGAGTCCTCTAATCTGTCAGACGAAGAGGATGAGGTAGAATTGCTGGCTGGGAATCCACAAGCACCTCCCACTCGTCTAGAGTACTGTTGCTAAGTAAACTTTAATTATATTTTTTAGAAATTTACTAAAAAATAAAAATCACTTTATACAACGCACATGTACTAATACAAGTAATTTATTTGGTGAGTAAATTATAATTTTAATTAAATTAAAAGTGAATTTCTGCCTTAAGTAAATTATAAGTATACTTTTAATTGTATTTTTTAGAAATTTACTAATACAAATAAATTGTTTGGTAAGTAAATTATATTTCAAATAAATTTACTTAGCAACAGTAGTCTAGAGGCTTTCAATTCCCTGGCTTCAATCAGTCATTTCTGCCAAAGTGACATAGAGTACTTTTCGGCAGATGAAGTGCTCAGCCTCCTTCGCTTGGAACAGCGATTACAAACTTAGCTGCAGTAAACAGACCTCGATTACAAACTTTATGTCACCGAAACAGAGAGTTACACTTGTTTAGAGCCTTTTTGTAGTGCAAAATTCGTTAAAACCGTTACGTTTATAGAGTAAAGAGTAAACAGTAAAGAGAACATTGCGGTACTGCTTTTAAGCTAAAAAACAACGTTTTTAAATTTTGCTTCGTTAATCCGGAAATTCGTTAATCCGGACAAATTCTGCTGGTCCCAACTTGTCCGGATTAACGAGACATGACTGTATACCACTCCCGTCCCATATATGGTACGAAATCTGAAGCATACATGTACGTACTAGGGGCTTTCGGGGTTACCCCCTAGCTGGAAAGGCTAAACTTCACTCACCGTCCCCCGAGACAGTTTAGGGACTCCCCCCGACCCGAAAAATTCAAGTACTAGCAGTTGCTCCAGCACTAACAATTAACGGCTCACAAATCACTAATTCTTAACTTAAAATTGGCTCGAAAAGCCGCTGGAAACCGGATTTGCGTTGTTTTTGGGAGCCACTTTGTCCTTTTTTTGCTTCGTTTTAGCTCTAAAATGCCATTTGATTCTTAAAATAGCGATTTTTAGCCTCCTTACGGAGAAACAGGTGCTAAAAACGCATTTACAGGCGTTCTGGAGTTTTTTTAATTTTGGACCCTCTCTGGGCGAAACCATAGATGTAACAGCGGGTCTGGGGTCTGCCCGCCCATCAGACTTAGGCCAGATGGAAAAATTACTGACTAAATCAAGGTTTTAGGCGATTTTTTGTCATATAACACTGATCGAAAAGAAACGAAAAGTTCCAGTTCCAGTTTCACCGGCACCCCTCAGCAGCAGAACGAACAAGAATTTCCGGTCGATGGCTAATAGATCAGATTACCTGAGCTAGTATTTAAGTCGAACACCTTCACACTGCAGTCCAACCCGCCACTGGCACAATGCACTGAATCCTAAAACAGGTGAAGCTTAGTTACACTACTCTGTAACAGACATGGGCAAAGGGGGGCTGCGGGGGGTTGGCCCCCTCAGGCTCTCGACCTACCCACTCAGCCGACCGCTACCCCCTCAGGAATTTTTTGGAAGAATTTCGTATAGAAAATTATGATAGAGAAATATGCCTGGATTAGGTGTAAGCGAGCTCAGAATAGCTCATTTTAACTAATTTTAATGAAAAATAAGCCAAAAAATCTTGATTTTTGCCAAAAGTAGGACTTTTCTCTACCTGAAGGAGCTCTACCTTGTCCACAACTTTGGTGCTGAGGTCCTAGTCGCTACGACGCCTCCATAAAAAGGTATTCGCAAAAAGCGCCAGGTCGCTTAGGTATCTACAGTATAGATCAAAAATCGGTCCCATGGTGTTCTTCTCACAACGTTCGTTCAACTTTTTTGCCGATGCATTAAATTTCGCTTTCAGCAAAATTCAATCAACATGGTTGGCTAAATATCCTGCAACTTTTGGCGAAAATTTCCACGGAAAATATTTTTTGAACCGAAAAGTGAAAATCATAAAATTGTGTAAATTCAAATTTCCCGCGTAATGGCGCTATCGCTTGGATAGTTGCATAAATTACCGGGCGGACATTTGGTCATACAATTTCAGACGCAGCTCTCTGGCTTAAGGGGCGCTAAAATTGGGGAATTTCAAAAACATGACAAAATGTGACTTTTCTTCGTAAAAACGGTGAAATGACAATTCAGAAGATTTTCGATTTTCTAAAAACACTGTGGAGAAGGTTTCTATGATGTGAAACAGAGTTTAAATATCAGGTTCATTCATTTGTCGAACTTCCTGCTACAATCTGTGTTGATTGACAACTGATTCAGTGCTTTGATTCCAGAATGTACAGATTTCTTAACTATGGGATTTTCGATCATGTTTTTAAAATTCCCCAATTTTAGTGTCCCTTAAGCCAGAGGGCTGCCGTCTGAATATGTTATGACCAAATGTCCGCCCGATAATTGCTGCAACTATCTAAGCGATAGCGCCGTAATTACGCGGGAAATTTGAATTTACACAGACCACTATGATTTTCACTTTCTGGTTCAAAAAAATTTTTTCCTTTGGAATTTTCGCACCAAACTTGCAGAATATTTAGCCAACCATGTTGGTAATTTTTGCTGAAAATTTGAGCCAAATCGGTAAAGAATTGACTGAGAACGAAACGTTTGAGTGAAGGCCGAAAAAGCGATGGGACATTTTTTTTTATCTATACTGTATTTGAACAGCCTTTATTAGTTTAGTAAGCCAAAACTGACTTTTAGGGGTCCCTAATGAGGGCGTATATCTCAGGATCTAAGCAGAGCACAGTAATGAAAATTCCAGCAATCTTTTAAGAATTTATTTGTCTTTCTTTTAAAACAGGATTCATTCAAATCCGTTTAGATTTGCAGTTGCTACAGCGGTGGCAAAACTGACTTTTAGGGGTCCCTAACAAAAATTTCAATTTTATCTTCCGTATTCAGTTGACTCCTAAGCCTAAGCCTGAGCCTAAGCAAGAAAGTGATTGATTAATATAGGTATAATAGAGGGACCACAAGTCAGTTAAGCGGTTTAATAAGTGGTGGAGCTGTTGTCATCTTACCATCCAAGTGCAGCAGAGTACAGGGGCATTGTGAGCGTAGGAGAGACGTTGTTGATTCTGGGCGGCCGAGCTGACGTCATAGAGTCTGACGGTCGAGTCCCAACTGGAAACCAGCAGCAGACGAGAGGCGTGGTCGGGCGAGAATTGGAGGTTGGAAATGCCGTCGTTGGGCGGATTGTTGAGACGGTACTCGTTGGGTGCTGACACGATCTGCGGCTCGCTACTCACCACCGCCATCTCTCCTTACTTCCGCTTTACACAGACACAGTTCAGTAATTAATTTATAAAGTCAATCGTTCGCTAATTTTTGAATTATAATCAAATAATGGAAACGGCGCACACTGGTGGGGAGGTCACTCGAATTGCAAATTTTGAACACAGATGACTGCATGTGGCACGCGTCGTCTCAACGCCGGCA